>PVJH01043495.1:0-13575 GCA_004026705.1 Nesogale talazaci | reverse complement strand
ATCAGTGAGGAAAGTGAGGCACAGAGAGGTTAAGTGACTTGTCTAAGGCCACACAGCCCAGGAGTTAGTAGATCCAGGTTGTCGACTTAGGCAGCTGGACTCATACATAACTTTTATATCTAATTGGTTCTTTTTTTTGGGGGGGGGGCATCACTGCCCTCTGGTGATGGGAGTAGGAGGCCCAGCCTTGCAGATGGATATGAACCTCCAACCCAGTGGACCGCAGTCCCGCGCCTTATCTAATTGGTTCTTACATGACTCAAGCTACTTACCATTCTTTAAGTGATTTAATCCAATCCTTGACTTGTTCGGCCATCAGACATTAGCACAAAGTAGGCTCTATATGCTGAGCAAAGAACCAGAGGGACTGGATCATGTGAAGAAGAAGGTGGCATTGGGATTGGAGCAGGCCTTATTCACAACCTGTGGCAAGTGAGGAGGACGTGGAGCACTTGCTGATGAGCATGAAGGATGGCAGCCTTCAGCGTGGATTCCAACTCAAAGTAAGGACCCAAATCTTCACAACTGGACCACGAGGTAACATCATAATCAATGGAGAATGACCTTCTCAAAGATTTTGTCTCACTTGACTCCAAAACACATGCTCAGGGAAGCAGGAGTCAAGAGGTTTTCTCTGTGCAGTCCACTCTTGACCTCACCAAGTACAATGTCCTTTTCCAGGAACTGGTCTCTCCGAAGAACGTGTCCGAAGTACGTGAAGCCAAGTCTCACCATCCTCTCTTCCAAGGAGGGCACATTTGAGCTCTGTCTCTGCTAAGACAGATGTGTTTGTCCTTCTGACAGCCCACAGCACTTTCAATATTCGTCTCCAAGACCTCCGCCCGAGGGCACCCACTCTTCTCTGGTTTTCCTTCTTCATGGTCCAGCTTTCACTTGCATATGAAGTGACTGTAAATTAAAGCCTAGAAAACCTGATGGAGGAAGTTCTAGTCTCTCACATGGGTCTCCGCGAGTGGGGTGGGGTGGCTGGCTGCAAAAGAGCTCGCAGAAGAAAGCAGACCGGGTGTGTTGGTGGAGGGAGCAGGGCCTCATCTTTGGCATTCAGGGAAAGGCACGGACTCGGTGTGGGAGAGGGGAACGAGAGCCTGGCTCAAAGGCGTGCTCACAATGAAGTTGCTAATTTGATGTGATGACATGAGGTTGGGACTCGGCACAAAACTAGGGACGTGAGCCAGGCAAGTCATCCTCTGTGAAGCAGGACTTGTGTGTCTGGAACAGAAGTCACAGCTGTCAGGATCCGTGGGGGCGGGGCTAGGTGCTGGAGAGGAAGCAGCAGGCACAGCTATCAGGGGCACCGGGGTCAAGTCTAGAGGAGGAAGAGGCCTGCGAAGGCAGCTTTTCTTTCATTATTAAACTTCTAGTCAAGTAGCGGGGTTTCAAGGGAAAGCGATGTTCAGGGTGGATGCGGCTCTTCATTTATTCATGTGTATCCTCCTGCTTCCACATAAAATGTAAGGACGATAATTTGGGCCTAAGATAATGAATGCTGGTTTTTGTTTTCTAATTCGGGAGATTTGGAAAAGGAGTGTGAATAGGTAAAGTGTGATCACGCCTTTTGTTGATGTGGTTAATAATAGCTACTGTGTGTTGAGCAGCCCTCCTGAACCGAGCAGGGTGTTATTCACACGTGTCATCACAGGAACTCACAGAGAGAGGTCTTCATTTGTTCTCGGGGACTCATGGTGACCCACGCACCATTGTGTCCATGAGGTTTTTATTGGTTGCATTTTTTTAAAAAGAAGTTGTGGCATTTACACATGGAAGAAGCACACCAGCCTGTGTGATCACAAGGTATAGATGGCATCAGATATCAAAGAACAAAAAAGTCATATCATTGTGAATGAGGGGGCATGAGGAGTGGAGCACCAAAGCCCATCTGTAGGCAAGTGGACAACCTCTTACAGAGTGGCCACGGGGAGGAAATGAGCCAGGCAGGGTGTAGTGTAGCAGCGATGAAACATACAACTTTCCTCTAGTTCTTTAATGCTTTCCACCCCCCCCCCCCACTATCATGATCTCAATTCTACCTTACAAATCTGGCTAGACCAGAGCATGGACACGGATACAGATAAGAGCTGGAAATACAGGAAGTCCAGGACAGAGGAACCCTTCATGAAGGACCAATTTTGAGAGTAGAGATACCAGGAGGATAAGGGGAAGGTGGGGGAGAAGGAGGGAACTGATCACAAGGATTTACATATAATCCCCTCCCTGGGGGACAAACAACAGAAAAGTGGGTGAAGGGAGACATTGAACAGGGTAAGGCATGAGAAAATAATAATTTATAACTTATCAAGGGTTCAAAAAAATTATCAAGGGTTCATGAGGGAGGAAGGGGGAAATGAGCAGCTGATACCAAGGCCTCAAGTAGAAAGAAAATGTTTTGAGAATAATGATGGCAGCCAATGTTCAAATGTGCTTGACACAATGGATGAGTGTATGGATTGTGATAAGAGTTGTACGAGCCCCCAATGAAATATTTTTTTTGAAGTGTAGCAGTTACGTAATTTCCTGTCAACTTGCGAAGAGGGGTGGAGTCTAACCTGTCAGTCAGGCCCTGCAGGATGACCTCATTTGGAGGCAGAAAGAAAGTAAAATAGCTCACTGGAGGCCAGACGCAATGCTCTCTCTGCAGCCACGCCGTGAAAGACATTGCTGTTGACAAGTCACGTGGAGCTACGTTGATGGCACCAGAGCCCTGGAGCGGGAGGAGCCACGGAGAGACCCACGCCAGCGTCGAGAGGCTCCCACCACCACTGGATCCACAAGACGTCCCACCCGCTGGCCTGTACTCCTCCCCCATTGGGCATCATTACATGGCTGTGTGACTTGGAAGAGGAAGTCAGGGGCTAGCATCAGCGTATGGGGTGATAGCAGGTTTATGGGCTTGATCTGAACTGGGCTGGGTTGTTTTCTTTATGTACAATGGCTCTTTGAGATACAGTTCTCTCTTACACACATCTGAGTGTCTATGAATTTGTTTCTCTAGAAACAAACCAGACTAACACAGAAGTAGATCTCTGGGTCTCTTTTCTGAGTATCTCTGTCTGTAAGCCCCATGGCAACCTGTTGGACATCAAGGCAAAACACCAGCTTTGGTCAGAAAGGTAAGGGTTGTACAGGAGATGCATTGGCTGGGAATAAAAATACCCTGAAAATCCCAGAATTCTGCCACTGAAGACCACGCCTCCCTCTTGTGTGGATGGGAAACAGAGACTTGGTAGGAGCAGGGGCCTCACACTGGAAGTTGAGCAGAGAGTGGAGATTGGGACCTCAGTTGCCCTTTTCCGAAAGACGTCCCAGACCCTTTGCTTTGGAACAGTGGTCTCCCTGGGGAGGGAAGAACAGATGTTCACCCTCAGTCCCATGGGCTCCTTCTCGCTCTAGAAGACTCCAGACACCGTGGGGGTGAGGCAGCTATCATGGCCTCTGGGTTCTCTCACAGGAGCCATCTCTGCAGCCTCCTGTGAAGCCCATAGAAGTGGGAGGAGCACTGGAGGAGGAGTCAGCTGGCCTGAGGCCGAGTGCCAGACCTGCTTGCTGAGTAGTCCCTGAGTTTTAGTCACCTGGAGTCACCTGGGCACCATAACACCTCCCTGGCTGGGTTACTGATAGAATCGCTGGGATCCACAGATCATGAATGTGACAGGTTCTGTACAGCCAAGTGAGGGGCCAATGAGGGATGACTGACATAGGAAGCTGTGTCTGGGATGGATGTCATGGCCACACTGCCCAGCAGGGCTCGGTCTCAAAGTCATCGTGTTAGCTTCCTGTGATGATGATGATAATGGTGATCATAATAAAGCTGAGTTCCTGGCTTCCAGCCAGATGGAGCTTCCAAAACCCCAGGAGGGAGAGAAGACCCATTAGGCCTGGTGATGGAATGATTGGCAGAGTTCCATTTTTATGCCCCTTCCAAAGAAAGGAGGGGACCCAGCCGAATATAAAAGTTATCCAACAATATAATTAATATCACAGGCAAGTAAGTAGAATTTTGTTGAAGATTACTCAACAACAGTTGCGCCTGTACATGGACAGGCGCTGCCTGAAACTCAAGCAGGGGTCAGAAGAGGATGTGGCCTGAGGGCTGTCCTTGCTGATGTCAGATGAGGCCTGGCGGAAAGTGGAGAGGACCCGGAAGATGTTGCTCGTGTTTCATTGACCGTGCAGCGACTCTTGGCTGTGTGGGTCACAGCGAACAAGAGAGGACATTGAGAAGAGAGGACACTGAGACCGCTTCAGGGGCGTAGGTCAAAGAGGCGCCTGGACCATTAGAGGCAGCCGTCGAGACAGAGCAAGGGAAGACTGTAGGGTTTAAAGTCAGAAAATGTCGTGTGTCAGGGTTGTATCATTTCATCCATACTTAGTCCACCTGTGTGCTGAGTAAACCATCCGAGCAGATGGACTGCATGAAGCAGAACCAGGTATCAGGATTGGAGGAAAGTTTATTAACTTGGAACATGTAGATGACACCACCTTGCTTGCTGAAAGAGAGGAGGACTTGAAGCAATTGCTGAAGAAGCTCAAGGGTTGCAGCCTTGGCAGTGGGTTACAACGCCCTGTAAAGAAAACCAAAATCAAGCTGAGCCTTGTTGGCACAGTGGTTGTGCGCAGGACTGCGGCCTTCAGGGTTGATGGTTCAAATCCAGCAGGAGCTCTCCAGGAGCAAGGCTGGCCTTCCTACTTCCACCAGGGCACTGATGCGGAAAAAAAAAAAGAAAAGAAAACCAAAATCTTCACAACTGGGCCAAACAGACAACATGATGATAGATGGAGAAAAGATTGAGGTTTCACTTTGCTTGAATCCCTGATCAGTGCTCTTAGAAGCAGCAGTCAAGAAATCAAAGGACACATTGCGTGGGATGCATCTGCTGCACGAGACCTCTTTAAAATGTTGAAGAGCAAGGGCTTCACTTTGAGGACTGAGGCGCGCCCCACTCAAGGAGGGATCTTTTCAATGGCTTCATTTGCATGTGAACATTGAATATTGAATAAGGAGGACCGAAGAAGAATCCATGCATCTGAATTGTGGTGCCGGTTGTGGCAGTCATGTGCTTATGTTAATTTCATGATTGAGATGTAGGGAGTCTAGCCTGCTCATCTGGAGACAGTCATTGAGTAGCCAATGAGGCCTCCATGTGGGCATGGCTTTCTCCTGAGGCTTCTGGGAAATCTCACGATATCTCCCTCATGGAGATGAGAAGTTATCTCCTCAATTGTTGGGAGTGAGTCTCAGAGACGATAAATTACGGACAAGACAAGATGGCAACATCCGAGGAGCTGAAGGAGCCAGAGGAGAAGCCACACGGCCTTGCCCTGAAGGAACCAGATCTCTGAAGCTGGAGAATCCACGTGGAGACCCCTGCCAGTGATGAGTTGCCTCTGCCACCACTGTTGATGGACCCTGAGCCCTGGAATCAAGAAGTCATGGGGACACCCCTGCCAGCGCCAGGACTCTGCACCCACTGGCCTGTGACTTCGTGAGTTGGAAGGAGACGTTATAGACTGGTTTCGGGCATATGGGCTAATATCGGACTTATGACTTTGAACTGGACTGGGTTGGGATACTTTCTTAATGTCCCATTCCTCTTGTATATAAATCTTACCTTTATATCCATATGCATGTCTATGAATTTGTTTCTCTAGTCTACCTGGACTAATACACCGGAAAGTGTTCTGGACTGCCAAGAGAACACACAGCTGTGCCTTGGAAGAAGTCCAGGCCAGAGTGCTCCTTAGAAGTGTGGGCTCAGAGGCTTTGCTTCACATACTTTGAGCACGTTGTCAGGGGAGACCACCAGTCCCTGGAAAAGGACCTCATGGTCGGTAAAGGAGAAGGGCAGTGAGAAAGAGGGAGGCCCTTAATGAGACGGAGCGACACAGTGGCTGCCACAATGGGCTCAAACATAACGAGGGTGCGGCTGGTGCAGGACTGGGCTGCGTGGGTTGTGTCCTACAGAGGGTTACTCTACGTGAGAACCGGCATGGCAGCTCTGAACAATCGGGTATGCGTGTGGAAGTTGGACCATGAATAAGGAAGAGAGCAGAGGAAATGACACTTTGAATTATGGCGTTGACAAAGAATATTGAAAGTACTGTGGACTGCCAGAAGAACACATAAATCTGTCTTAGAAGAAGGATAGCCAGAATACTCCTTAGAATAGAGGATGGGGTGGCTGTGTCGTGTGCTTTGGGCATGGAACGGGGAGAGACCAGTCCCTGGAAAAGGAAGCCATGCTTGGAGCACATTGGAGACTACTCAGGAGACAGAGGGACACAGTGGCGGCAACCATGGGCTCGGGTGTCCATATTGTGCGGGTGGCACAGGCCTGGCACAGCGTTTCATTCTGTTGTGATTGGGTTGCTGTGAGAACGATCAAACTCGTAGGCACCTGAGACAACAACATAGGATTTTAGATAAGAGGATGGGATAGGCGAATCTTTGACTAGTTAGCACTGTGTGTGTGTGTGTGTGTGTGTAAATCAGAGCAGATGAGGTATGTAGGTATGTGTGTATGTGTGTGTGTGTATGCAATTGGTTAAGTGTGAAGACGTGCAAAGAAGGCCTGGTGGTGTGGAGGGCTATACCTTTGGACTGTAGTTCAAAATCATTATCTGCTCCCCGGGAGGAAAACGAGGCTTTCTGCTCCCATGAAAAGTGACAGCCACAGGACCCCACAGGGGAAGTTCTACCCTGTTTTATAGGGTCTGGTGTTGGAACTCACTCGATGGCAGTGAGTTGGGGTTTTTTTCAGACTTGAATTTTAAAAATGTTATGCACAAATCGTTGGCATTGTTTCTTCTGTTGGGTAGCTCTCCTGCATAGTCCATCCAAAGATGACTTAGTCCAGCTTGATGAGGCCGAGAGCCTTCACGTACTGACGGCAATGCTGACGGCCCATAGTGAGGCTGTATTTCTGGACCAGACGGGACTGGGTTGAGCCCACGTGGCAAGAACGGGAACTTGGGCCAGATTTTCGTAGGTGGCTTCAGTCGGGCTGCTGGTGACCCATCTTGTTTCCAGGCTCTCTCCAAGGCCAAAGGCTTGAGTCTGTGTTTTGATTGGGTGAACGGGTGTGTATGGGCGTGGGTGGCGGTGGACGTGTGCATGTGTCTCTGTAAAGGTGGGAGTAGAGGGAGTGGGGGAGGGGAAGAGTGTGAGGGTGGGTGTGGGAGGAAGTATGGGTGGGTGGCCATGGGGATGTCAGGAGGGGAGCAGGATAGGAGTGTAGGGTTGGGGGGTAGAGAGAGAGAGGGTGGGGAAAACGTGTGTGTGCATGTGTTCATGCACCTGGCATTGCCCACATCCCGCCTTCTGGTAGCACAGGTATGTCAGCCTGGGCTGTCCCTGCAGGGTTTTCCCTGTACAAGAACAGCCAGCAGCAGCCCCCGTGCCTCACCCCTCCCGTGCTCTCTGCTTCCCTCCCCTACCTCTGAGCTCTTTCTGCCTGGCCCTGTCTGCTAGTCCGCCCTCGAGATCCGGTGCAATCACTTCCAGCTCAACTTCTCTCAGCAGAAGACTCGCTACCTCCATCAAGGGCAAGGATTCGAGTCACGGCAATCCCGCCTGCCTGCAGCACCTACCCAGGTGCTCCTCGACAGCCCAGGGCAGAAGCGGGGTTCCAGAAAAGGCAGTCAGAGCTGGGATGCAAATCCAGACTTCGGCAAGAGGTGAGGGCCCTAGCGCACAGATGGCAGCAGGAGTGGCAGGGACTGCTGTGCCCTGGCATCAGGGCAGGGAAGGCATTCAAAACGACCCTCAAGTAATTTGTTTTGACTGAGAAGAATGGATTCTTTTCACCCCAGAGATCCGTCACCAAACACCCAGGCTGAAGGACGACGGGGAGCGACAGCCGGACGGTCCCTGGTTCCTGCTTCCTTACCTTTCCGATGAGGCATACTGATGCCCATTGACTGAGTCCGTGAGGAACACCGTGCCCTGGGCCAGGGGCTGTGGTAAGCATCCTAATGCATGCTGTTGGTGGGGGTGGCAGAGCTGGAGAACTGGAGAGCTAACGGCAAGATCAGCGGTTCGAAACCACTAATCGCTCCATGGGAGGAAGACGAGGCTTTCTACTTCTGTAGAGTCACAGTCTCAGAGACTCACAGGCACAGTTCCACCCTGTCCTGTAGGGTCTCCATGAGTTGGGATGGACTCGATGACTGTGCGTTTGTTACCGTTGTTAGTGGTCACTGGGTCGGCTCTGAGGCCTGCCGAGCCCACGCACCCTAGAATCCAGCAGCGCTCCGTCCTGGTCAGTTGGGGTCCCTGGCCAGCAGCTCCAGAGCGTGTCCAGCCATCTATCTCATCGAGGGCTTCTGTCATTTTTGCCCCCTGTGACTCTCTCTGCTGTAGGATCCTTTTCCAGTAACCGGTCTTCCCTGATGATGACGCGCCAAAGGGAGCAAGAAGGGCTTGCCCCACCCTCACTTGTCTGTCCGTGGGTCGCACGGGGTGGGGGGTGACTTGTGTGCGGCCGTGTGGCTGGAAGCCCGGCCACAGGGGTTTCAAACGCCAGCAGGGTCCCCCCAGGCGACCACGATTTCAGCAGAGCCTTCCGACGAAGAATGCCTCCCAAGAGGGGACGAGCTGCCCACTTCGGAGGAGTCCGCCTCGGAAAGGCCTGTGCGGAGCCACAGAACAGCAGCACCGAGGGGCGCACGGTGCCACCGATGGCGAGGACGGCGCGGGGCCTGCCGGGCTTTGTCCCCGTGTGCAGAGGGCGACCCCCAGTAGGCGCGGAGTTGATCCGCAACAACACCTCACACACACCCACAACAAGAACCCTTCTCAGGGCGCTGCGCCCTGTCTCCCTGTGGAGGGTGAGAGGCCCGGTTTTCTTCAAGCACCAACACAGCCCTCTGCGGTGGGTGTCACTGTGATCACCCCCTTTTTCAGATGGAGGATGGAGCCCAATGTCCCTTGTCCAAGGCTGCCCAGCCAAGAAGTCAAGAAGTCAGAGGTCAAGATTCACGCCCAAGTCCTCTGCCGTCTCCCCTCGCCCTGCTGGGGGCTGGGGCTGTGGGGGTTGCAAACCTTCCACTCCACTGCTCCCTCTCTCCCTACCTCCATCTGCCACCCCCACCACCACCCTTCCTGCTGTAGAATTCCCTGTAATTTGGTTCTAAATCATGTTCCGAACCAAGACGGCTCTGAAGGTCTCTGGTCATCAAACTGTCAGCAGGCTGCTTTCAGCAGCCACCGTGATAAGGTTCCAGGAAGCCCTGAGGAGCCCAGCTTCCTGGCTGCACAGCTGGGGATGAGTGAGAGACCAGAGAGGGGACCAGCTGAGCAGGGTCTGGCTGCTGGCAGCCCACGGACGGCTGTGCTTCCAGCCTCGGGATAGAGGAGAGGAGAGACTCTGCTTCGCTCTGATCTCCCAGTCACCCGATGACATCAGCCGCTCTGAGCAGCCCGACCCCTGGAAGGTGGCGACTCACACAGTTCTGATGGCATGGCGTGGGTGGGGGGTGGGGTAGGCACCCTGGGCCCATGGAGTCCTTGGGAGCAGTTACTTTCCCTGTGATGCTTGGCCATGCACTACCCTGGTAACCCTCATCTTAGTCCCACAGGTTGGAAGCGGAGAGGAGTGCCCAGCTCTGTTTCCAGGGCTCGGTTGTCATTCGTGGGGGACAAGCAAGCTCTACTCAAGTGATTTGTAAGGAGCCAGAGATAAAACCCAGCCCCCCACAACCCCCTCCCCCCAACAGCAAAGTTAAGTCAAAGTTATTATTATTTGGGGGATTTTGTTTCTAAATCATTTTACTGGGGGCTCTTACAGCTCTTATCACCATCTATCCATCCATCCATCCATCCATCCATCCATCCATCCATCCATCGTGTCAAGCACATCTGTTCATATGTGCTTACTTATGCACAAATGAAAACCTAGAAAGTTTTAGTATATGTGCCGCCGAAGCAAGCACAGCTTAGAAAGTTTTATTTAAGCACAGAGACATTTAAGAAATAAACGAAGTGGGCCCCCCTCTCAAGTTGGACACTGTCTAGCGCTTTTTTTAAAGAGTTCTTCGAAGGGGTGGGGGCTGCAACTCCACGGATGATCCAGTAGCTTTCTCATCACTTGCTAAATTCCTCCGTGGGTCTCCTACGTGTTTCTTTCTACTTTATCTCAGACCATAGTGCAGGGCGTTTGAGTTTTATCTCAGGCCATTCTTCCGATGTGGCGATAGCAGACTGTGGTCCGGCTCTCGGGGTGGATAAAATGCCCAGGATGTCCACTCAGGCTGCAGAGTGTGATCTTAGGGTCCTCGTTCATGCTCGTGGCAGGCCGGATGCTCACTCCCTGAACAAACGGGATGCTCATTCTTGGCTAGCAGAGTGTCCATTCCCTTAGAAGGCAAACGCCCTGCCCTGTCCCCGTCTCTCTCCACATGATGACTCAGGTGGTCAGAATCCAGCTTGGCATTTCATCCTGCCTCTGGGTTTGTTCTCTGAATCACACCACCGCCTTGAAACGTGGAAACACCGTGGGGACACACTGGTTCCGTGAAGGGATTCCAGTTTCTTTTTGCAGGGCTTCTCAGAGCTGGGAATAAACGTGTGTGGATCGAAGGGTCTTCATGGCGAGGCAACAGGGAGCAGGAAGGGTCTGGAGGGAGACAATTAGCACTTCACTCCCACACCCTGCTAAGGGAGCCTGGGCGGGCTTATTCTGGAAAGCCCGGAGCTTCATTGCAATACAGTCTATGGGGGTGTGTTAGTCTGGGTTGACTACAAAAACAAATCCATAGACACCCATATGTGTGTAAGAAAGCACTTTATATAAAGAGGAATTGTATATGAAGGAACCATCCCAGCCCAGTCCAGATCAAGTCTGATATTAGCTCATAAGTCTGATGCTAGACCATAAATTCCTCTTCAGGCTCATGGAACACATGTAATGGAAGATCACAGGCCAGTGGGTGGAAATCTTGTAGGTCCAGTGGAGCTGGAAGCATCTCAGTGCTGGTGTGGGTCTCCATGTGGCTCCTGGAGCTCCAGGGTTCTGGCTCATTGGCATGGCTCCATGTGGCTTCTCAGCAGGAAGAAGAAGCAGAGAGTGTGTATGTCCCACCTCCAGGGAGGGAGATGGGAATTCCCAGAATCCTCAGGTGAAGGCCATACCTATACAGAGGCATTATTTGGCTATGACCTAATTGACAGGCTAGACTCCATCCTTTTGTTAAGAGGACAGGAGATAACTACCACAGGAGATAAGCTGAGACCAGACCCCCAAACCTCATAAATTGTCTGGGACAAAGTGGACAGGGTCAGTGAACACTTGCAGGCTCCTTCCCTGGACAGTCTGATGGCTCATAATGTCACTCCCTCCATCGCGGTTGTCCATCGAGCCTCTGCTGGTGAGCAGAGAAACCTGGTTTATCCAACCCCATGCAGGGCTACCTCTTCAGCTACCCATAGTTTCTCCTCCTCCCTCAGCATCCAATGAGGAGGCCCCCACCCCCCAGCCACACACACACCTCTCTCTCCAATGGCTGGCAATATGGCTCCCTGGATGGCAGATGATGGGGGAGGGGAGTGATCTGATTGTGAATGACCACACTGGGTGATGGGAGACATCAATTCTAGTGAGGCACTGTTTGGTGTCCCCCTGCTCCTGTAACACTGGTTCTCTAACTTCTGATCCTGGGGTCCTTTCGATGTCACCCTCTCTGACAATGTCAGGGAGTATGGTCTGCAGCCCCTGCCACCCCCATAGTGACAACCTGGACCCAGCCCCTCATTCTCACTCTGCTCTCATTGCACCAGCCCCCCACCTCCAAGGTCTATTAGTACCTTGTCACCCTGGTGCCTAGGCTTGGTTTCCCTCAGAGGTGACTTCTCCTCAGAGGACCACTTCCTCTCTGGGGAAAGGCAGGGTGGGGGGAACCCTCAGACACCTTCCAACTCTACTCTTCATCTGCCACCCAAGCTAATGCCAGACCTTTATTCACGGTCATTCCTTGGCCCCACTCCCTCCTCCCCAGCAAAAAACCAGCAAACCATGCAGCTCTGTCTTATCGACAGCCTTTCAGTTCTGTTCCTTCTTCTGAGCTTCTTGCTACTGCTGAAAGAGGCCTGCTAGGCACTAACTGTTTCTCCTCTGTCCCTGACACACAGCTAGACTACATGTCCCAGGATTCCTTGTCCTCAGGACCTTTCTGAGCCATGTGACTGATTTCTGGCGAATTGAATGTGGCCAGACCATGTCAATGGAATCTCCCATTGGTTACATGCTGAAGATCCAACAGAGAACTCCTACGCCATGGAAAAATGGTTGAACATCAAGTTGGAAGAGCCTTAGAAGGACAGAGTTATTACTGTTAGTTGCAGCGATGTGATAAGTAGGTTTATTGTGCCAACCTGCCCAGTTGGAACATGGGAGACTAAGCAGGTCGCAATTTGATTGGGGGGTAAAGAGATAAAGTGGTCTGTAGGTCTGACCCCTCTTTCTCTTCCTCTCTGGTGATCAAAGGATGCTAGAGTGTGTTTGCTGCTACGGTAGCTAGTTCTTTGCCTCAACCTGTAAGCTACACCACCTGTGGGCCAGGCCAGTCTGCGGGCTGTTTGGTAGAGCCTGAGGCTTCGTGAAGACCTGCTTTGCCCCGCTGGTAGAGGGTGCATTGCTTGAACTTGACCCTGGTGAACTCTGTTGCCTTGTATTACTGGTCTTTGATATCTCACCGGGCCTGCTTCCCTAAGCTCCCGAGCTACCGACTGTGGCTAACCCACTGCTGCTTACTATCCGTGGGCAGACTCTGCTTGCCTTGCCCCAGGGAGGACTCTGCTGTCTGCTTTCTTACCTTGCACCCAGCAGCCCACATGAGTGGAAGGACTTCCAGTATATTAATTATTCCACAGATGTGAGTTGAACTAAAACCTCTGTACTGCTGTGTGGGTTAATTAGCTGTTGTATTCCTTATTGTTATATAAAACTATCTATCTATCAATCTATCTATCTATCTATCTAGTATGCTGTTTTTCTTTCTCTAGAGAACCCTGCCTAACACACGTGACTTCCTGTGTCCCAGGGAAACCACGTTCCCATTCCTACATCCTTTCCATCATTGGCTTCAGACAGTGTTTCCCTGTGACCCCAAGCTTTTCATTGGGAGGGTTTGGGAAGTAGCTCATTAATCTTTTCTCTCCTGGGTTGAAATCTCAGCTCAGTCATTTAAAACCACGTGATCCTGGGCAAGTCACTCAGCTTTGGGAATTCAGTGCTCCCAGCAATGGGGCTTAATGTTGGTGCCGACCTTGTAGAACCCAAAATGGCAGTGTTGGTGATCTGTCTAGTAGTCTATCATAAGAAGCAGACCGTGTGACCCCTCAAAGAAGCCACAGTCGTGGAAATAGCAGTGAGCTGCCCAGAGCCCTGCTTCAGTAGTAAGGGCCCCCTGCCCCAGCTACTGAGAACAGAGGCTGTCATTGGCTCACAACTGAGTCTTTCTCCTCGCATTGACCCTGACCAAGGGACGCCTTCCTACCATGTTTACCCTCTCCCTGGGAGGCACTCTATCACCAGTGAATTATAGCTCCAAGCTTCAGGGCCT
>PVJH01043494.1:0-13583 GCA_004026705.1 Nesogale talazaci | reverse complement strand
GGGAGTACTCATTGGTCTTTCCTCAACACAGCATTGCTCGCTTCACTTCCTCCTGGCCTTCTCCATTGCTACTCATCCCTCTCTCTCCTCCCATTCTTTATTTTGAACCTGGTTAGGGGGCAAATGCCATCCACCCGGTCTCCCAGATTCGGTCCTTCTGAGGAGCACCCTCCTCCAGGGTGTCACTGTTCGTCGTCTAGGCCTGTCTATTGCTTGACCATAAGCTGATCCCTGGGGAAGGGTTGAATCTCAGGATGGAAGGGTTATCTAAATACCATCCTCTCCCAGAGCTCCGCCAAACTTGATCCAATCAGGATGGCGAGCCTTTGGGGTGATTTCTAATTTTGTTCTACATTTTTGTTCTCGTGCTAAGCAGGACCTGTGTTGGTGACCCCAAGCACACGTAGTGGGAGCCGAGCCATATCTGGGTTCTCTGCCGTTCACAATCTTTTGTGTTGATTGTTTCCTTGAGTTTTCCACTGTCTTCGCTCCTTACATCACCCAAGAAAGGACCCATGGTTTTGACTGTGACCTTCTCAGGAGCGGATGGCCAGATCGCGCTTTCTTGCCACTCAATCAATTTCTCATTCGGCCCCCCAATGTCTGTACATCAATCTGTCAGTTTTTCTAAAGGGCCGTGAAAAGATAAACCATAATAAATGGCAAACCAATCATCAGGGAGAGACTATCTATGTGCCCTGGAAGCAGAAGCTTGGACTATGATACATTGTGTTTGATAGAGAGGGTGTTAGAGGTAATTTGTTGTTGTTGTTAATCCTAGTGAAAAGTGAAATTGCATGGAGATGCTAAAGAATGTGAAATAAGGCAAAGTAGTCCAACACTGGGTGGAATAGGTGGTTGGTATAATGACGACACAGCAGACAGGAGAGAAAGAATCCATCGCCAGACAACACAGCATTGCTGGGTAGGCAGGGAGCATGAAAAGGTACAGCAGGTGACAAAACTGGTTGGCCAGTCACACAAAAATATGACTAGTTATTTGGCATCTTGGAGCCAATCCTGACTCGGCGCCATCCTTTGTGCCACAGAAGGAAATACTGCCCAGCCTGCCCTAGGCTAAAGGTTCACATTGAATCTTGGAGATAGTTGAGAGAGCCACTGTACTCATCCAAGTTTTTGTGGGTCTTCCTCTTTCTCTCTGACCTTCTGCTTTACAAAGGGTTGTCCTTCTGGAGGGATGGATTCTATTGATAACCTGCCCCCCCAAAGGGGGAGACACAAAACTCCCCCACCCCCACCCCCAAGGAACATTGTGGCTGTACATCTTCCCTCGAAGATCTGTTTGTTCTTCTGACACTTCACAGCATATTGAGTATCCATGGCCAATGACATCATCCCATGGCATCGCTGCATCTTTGCTCAGTGAATCGGCTAGCCCCTCCCTGATGGAACAGCCTCAGGGTTGAAAAGGAAGTGTAGGTGACTACTCTCCTCCTTGCTGCTGTATGCCTTGAAGAAACCGTGGCACGCCTGAGATCAGATTGCCAGGTAAGGCACCGAACCTGATCTTGTAATGATTTCTAACCTTGATCTACCAGGCTCAAGCTCAGTGCATCTTGTTCATAGATCACCCCATCGCTTTCCTCCAGGCCCCTAGACACTAAGGGAATCAACTGTGTCTGAGTTGATTCCGATTCCTGGTGACTCCTTGTGTGTCACACTTGGGCTGGACTCCATGTGGTTTTCAATGGCTGATTGCTTAAAAGTAGACCATCCGGCTCTTTTTCAAAGGAGGCTCTGGGTAAACTGACATTTCCAGTCTGTCAGTCAGTCGCTAATCCCAATTAGCGCTACAGTGCCTCTCGAGGGTAAATAATGGGAGAGGGCTCCCCAAATCCACCCATGGTGACCTGAAGTGGGGGTGGACTAGAGGAGAGTCTGCCTCAGAATATGCCTTGTGTCCCCAGACTCAATCATGGGCTCCTCATTCCTGCTGGCCTTTCCTGTACTCCTGGTCCTGGCAGTACCATGCTCTCCGTGTCGCTGTAAATTCCAACACCCCCAGACTGTTTACTGCGCGTCGGATGCCAGTGAGTTTTGAGAGACACCAGACAGGTCCCCTTCCAGAGGGAAGTCTCACCAGAGGCAGGGAGGGGTGAATCTGGGTACTGTCTCCAAGACTTTGGGTGAAAGAATTGTAAATCTGTGACCAACCCCCCAGGACCTTCTCTTCTTCTTCTCAGTCATTGTGGCAGATATCCTGGGCCCCGGAAAGGACACACTGACAAGAGAAGCTTTCAGGGTCAATGTCACTAAGGTAAACTTCCTTCCTACCCATCACCCTCCCCTCTAGAAGAACCAAAGTCCCTCTAGTTTGCTATAATTAAAGAAGCTGAGTGGTGTCTGGTGTCCACCATCTTCAGTGAAAATTGAAGACTAATAACCTTTGGGGTCCCCATTATAGACACTCAAGATTCCAAAAAAAGCCCCGCCAATCACTGCCATCTACACCCCGAAATCTTTCAACCAATGTGGCTACCGGATAATGCACTCCCACCAATCAAGTTTACTTATAGCAGGTGCGACTTTCTTTCTACAGTCCTTCTTCACCATCGCCCCCTGCCGAGAACCTGATACTTCCGAGACCCCAACACCACAGAGAACCAATGGATTTCCACCCCCTACCCCCACCCCAGCTCCAAGGAAGGCCATCCAGAAAAATGTTGGACCAGAACTTGTAGTTTATTCAGTTTCCTTCTCAGAGATTTCAGACCCCACCCCACCCCACGCCCCCGGGTGTAACGATCACAACATGTCCTCACTGGGAGTCACCCAAGCATGTCGTCCTGACGTTCAGGGCATGTTCTCTGCCCATTGCAGGCATTATGAGAGGTCGAAAGATGCGTGTGACAAGATGCCAACTGATAACGCAGTGGTACCGGCTCACCAGAGAACAGAAATTAGGTTTTGAATCCGAGTTTGGGAAAGCATGTGGCTGTCAAGTGAGTACATTTGTTCTGTGGCTTCTGTCCAGGCAGTGGTGATCGCTCCCTCTCTCTGCTCCCAGGACCCCTCTCTGCCTGAGTCTGGCTCCTTCTTCTCCCAATTCTCTGCCCTCCTTTGCCTGGTTCCTGTCTCCTGTCACCCTGACCATTAACCCTGTCTATCCCCTGTTGACTTTGTCTTCTTGAGAGGAGTGTATTGGCCCTATCTTCCTAGGACAGTATTTTGTGCCTCTAGGTTGAACGATGCCTCCTTTGCTCACGCACCTGCCAACAACCAGATGTGAACGAGTGTCTGTGGACGCAGAGTCACTGCAAATATGAACTGTGGAACGACGAACAATCCATGTTCTTGACCTGCCTCCCTTCCGAGGCTGGTCAGTGTCAATGGACCAGAGTCACAGAGAGCAGTCAGTCCTCACCCTAAAATCCCACAGAGGCTAGGCAACCACCTTTAGGTCATTTGGATCTTAACCATCTGTTTGTGGATCTGGATCATTTAGGTAGAATTGAGTTCACTAGGTAGGCTATCATTTAGATACAGCACACATAAGATTGGCTCACTTTCTGCCTAGTTTATGTATGTATCAATAAAACTTGAAGAAGAAAAAAAAATCCAGCCTGGCTGTGTTCATTATGGTATCAAACCCTTTTGCTCCCTGCAACTCTTTGGTCAACTTTAACTCTCATTTACCCAAAAATCTCATACCTGACTGTGACCGTTAACCTCACAAAACTCCTGTTCTCTATCCTCCACCCCAAACCAGTGAACTGGGCCCAGATAAATACAAAAAGACTGGGGTCATACTTCATCTGGCATGACCTTACCCTACCCTACCTTATTTTATGAACCAAGAATTCTTTAGGTAAGGAAGGAGACGGGGGGGGGGGGTTGTAATTTGGTCACTGTTATTGTCCCCACAGTATTCACACTCCAAGCAAGAAACAGGGGAAGGAAAGTAGAGAGGGAAGAGAATAAAGAAGAATAGAAGCCAGGATAGAAAAGAGGTGACCACGGAGAGGAGACAGGAAAGAGAAGGCATTCTGGGAACTGTGTGAGGGGTCTGGGCACAGGGGTATGGAGGAGCATGAGAGAAGAATGAGCAACAGACCCTGGGCTTCAAGAACATGGGCTCCTCACAGTAGAGTAATTTTCATCCTATCCAAAGTTGCCTTTTTCTCCTACCTCCAATGCTCTTCTCAGTAGTTCACGCTCCTCTTCCTTCATTGTAATATATTGTTATTCAGAAGTGCTCAAGGAGACAGCAGTCATACCCTGATGGTTAGCATACTCTGTCCGTTCTGTGTTATATACATGTCTAGCCCAGGGCTTTAAGATGCCCTGAGCAAGGTACAGAGTCAGCTATGGTTGGAAAGGTTGCAGAAAGGGAATCTGTTTCTGGTCAGTTGACCCAATATTGAGGGTTTCATCAAGGAAATCAGAAAGGCCAAGGGTGTGTGAGCTCACCCAAGAAAGTCTTTTGTGCTGAAGAATCTCTCTTTCTGAATGCCGCCATAAAGTATTTCTTCATTGATTGTGCAGAAGAACTCCAGTTTCTCCTCAAGGTTCTTGGTTGTCTGTGGAGGAAAGAGAGAGAAAGAAGAGGACCTACTCATATTTGTGGGCAGCGAGCGATTGCAGGCATAGAGTTTAACCAGGATTTGTTGGGAGCCTGATACCTCCACACTCTGTCAGAGCTGGAGTGAGGGTCTTCCACTTTGGTGGGGACTTATGTTTGGGAGGGAGATAGTTCAGAAGATATAAATATCAGCAGAATCCAGTGGTTGTATGTCTTCAGGAAGATGGACTTGGAGATGCATTTCTTGGTGATATTGATCTTTAAAAACTGGATATGTCCTGTGGGAATATCTGGACCCAGATATTTAGCAAAAAATATTCAGAAACCTTGACCCTCCTTGTGGCCAGGGATTCAAAACTCTACTCACTCATATATAAGTCCAAGCCTCAAAATAATAGCATTTAAAAAACTCCACGAATTCCCCTGCTTACCCTACATGGTTAGGGATTTTTCAACTCTTGAGTAACAGCAGATGAGAAGCCCAATGGTGACGGTCCTTCTTGGCTCCATCCACACTTACCGATAACACCTGCTCTGCAGAGAATATTCAAGAAGTGTTATACATCACAGAGCAAAATACGGACAGTTGGAGTAAGAAGTTGGTTCCATGCTGGGGCCTGGAGAGACGTTAGGAGAGATGTGAATCACAATCCACTCGTGCCGAAACCTATTCCAGCCAGTATGGTCTGAAGAAGAGTCCATGTTTAAAAGCATCTATCTTGACTTCTGTGGTGCGGGGAAAGGTGTTTTTCTAATGTTGAACCACCCTTGCCAACTTGGTATGAATCCCGCTTGGAAGGATGCTGCCAGATTCCAGGAGCCCTGGTGGCATAGTGGTTAGGCGCAGAGCTGTAATCTTTAAGGTCAGCAATTCAAAACAGCCAGACATTATACAGGAGAAAGAAGAGGCTTTCTATTCCTGTCAAGAGTTACAGTCTTGGGCGATTGTGTGCCGGACTGCAGCCCACAGGGTTGACAGTTCAAATCCAGCAGCAGCTCTCCAGGAGCAAGGCTGGGCTTCCTACTCCCAACCAGGGCAGTGATGCCACACACACACACACACACACACACACACACAAAAGAGTTACATTCTTTGAAACCCATGGGGCAGTTGTACCCTGTCCTAACAGGTCACTGTGAATCAGCATCAACTTGAGGGCAGTGAGTTGTTTGTGTTTGCTTTTTGCTGTTGGATTCTATCAGAGAATTTTGTTGAGCATCTTTGCACCTAAAGTCATGGGAGATATTGATCAAATAATGTTTTTCTTCTTTTTTTTGGGGGGGTGGGGTGGTTTTTTTGGACATCACTGCCCTCTGGTGGTGGGAGTAGGAGGCCCAGCTTTTGCTCCTGTGGAGCCACTGCTGAAATTAAACCTCCATCCCAGTGGGCCGCAGTCCCGCGCACAACCACTACGCCACCGGGGCTCAGCCCTAATAATGTTTTTTTTTTTTTTTGTAGCAATCTCTCTGTTTTTTGGTGGCAGGGTCATGCTTTCTTCATAAAACTGATTCAGAAGTTTTCCCTCCTTTTCTATACCCTGGAACCGTTTGAGTTGAACGGACATCAGCTCTTCTCTGAGTGTTTCTTAGAATTCACCAGTAAAGCCATAGGGGTCTAGACTTTCTTTTGTTGATAATTTTTAAATGACTTGATTGACTGCTTCTTTTGTTATGGGTCTGTTCAGGTTCTTACTCCAGTCTGTGTGAGTTTAGGTAGGTAGTACGTTTCTAGAAATTTCCGTTTCTTCTAGGTTTTCAAATTTGGAATTCAGCTCTTCACAGCACCCTACTACTTTTGATTTCAGTTGGTGCTGCAGTGATATTGGCCATTCCATTTCTTATTCATGTTACTGCATCTTTTGCTTGGTGAGATTCGGGAGTGGCTTGTCTATTGTGTTAGTTTTTCCTAGAAACCAACTCCCTATTTTGTTTATTATTTTTTTCCTTTCTTCTCTAATCTTCTTCTTTCTTTCTTTCTGGTGGCTGTAGGGTTATTTTGCAATGCTTTTCCTAATGTTGAAGATGTGTGAGAAAGACCAGGAGTGGACTATATAGGCAAACTGAAATATTGAGGTATACTTACATCACTGACACTAAAACTGGCTAACCACATTTATGAATGATTTGATGTAATTCTTTATATGCTATCTTAGACATGCAATGGGTTGTACCTTCCTGAGTTACCATATTTTGAGATGGGAGGAGCTGACAAGGGATCCTAAGTAATATGTTCAAGTAAACACCAAGTTTCCATTTTGGAGGACCCAAACATTTCATTTCTTTCTAGAAAATACTGTCTACTTTCCACACATTATGACAGCAACAAAATCTTGCAAAAATGGCTTTTCCAACACAGTTGCTTCTTATTAGTCTGCATTATCAGTTCATGAATTAAGGCAAAGCAGTATCTTCCATTGAGGTAGGACAAAATACAGTCTCTTGTGAGTCTAATTATTTCCATGTTCCTCAGCCATTTCCAAGTAGTGCCAATCACAAAATCCTTCAATAACAAAGTGACAATTAAGTTACTTAAGGACTTGCTGGTTTGCATACAAAGGAATAGAGTTCAAAGATGGAGAATACAGTAGCCACTTCTTAGAATATTTACCATTAGCTTTGCACCCAAGGAATATAGATTCTGACCAAAGAACTCCAGCTCACAGTGACTCTACAGGACAGGAGAATTGCCCCAGGGCGACCTTTATGGAAACGGACTGCCATGTCTGTCTTCCAGGGTAGGACTAGTGGATTCACACCACTGACCTTTTGACTGGAAGCTGAGGACTTTAACAACTGAACCACCTCAGCTCTTTCTTGTTAGTTTACTACCTGGAAATTTTCTTTCTTTCTTTTCTTTCTTTCTTTCCTTCCTTCCTTTCTTTCTTTTTAGGCATCACTGCCCACTGGTGGGAGTAGGACCATCTGGAAATTTTCAACACAAATTTGTAAACACTTTTATTGGCACTTGATACCATTCAGTAGTTCAATCATACCAAGGAAAGTTGTATAATCATTACCACAATCAATTTGAGAACATTTTCCTCTTCCTCGTGCTCGTTGTTATTTGTGTAATTTTTAAAAATTGCAAAAAATACACAACAGAACATTCTCCAAATCAACGATCTCCACGTGTACGATCCAGTGTCCTTGATTATACTCTTCATGTTGGTACAACCATTATTCACATCCTTCGCCAAATGATTCCACCACCATAACATGAACGCACTGTTCCTTAAGCAAATACTTTTCCTCCTTCACCCATGGAAACCATGGGTCAAGTTTGGTTTCTTTTCTATTTCAGTTTTCTTGATATACTATTCATGTATCATATATTTGCACAGTTAAATCACTTTTAAAGAGAGTTGTATATACATCATTACAATCAGAATTCTAAGGTTTCCTCCCCCTCTCTCCTTCTGTTTGCTCCCCAATTCCCCAGATCCCGGTCCCATATAAACCACGGCGTCAGTCATCCCTGTACATTCTGTGTTTCATTCAACACAAATTTTCAAATGGTCCACTGTGGTGATGACAAGCACGTAGAGCTCTTTTAATCCAAATAATTGGTATCAGAAGAAAACACATCCCACAAGGCAGGTTCATTATTCATGGGCTCTGTAAATACCCCAATTTAAAATGCTAAAATAGCTTTACTTTCTACACATTATTCTCTCAATACAGCAAAGAATGGATGCAGAATTGGGGGCAATTTCTGTTCTCAGTCTTTGCTATTAATACTTTGCTAACTAGCAGTAATGGTAGTAGTACAACAATCGGCACCCATTAAACTCAAGCAGTCAGCCAGTAGAACTCTTTCCTGATTCAGTACGTGTTACAAAGAATGTGTGTGTTAGTCCAGGTAGACTAGAGAAAAAATTCATAGACACACATATGGATATAGGGGAAAGGTTTACATACAAGAGGAATGGAACATTGAGAAAGAACCCCAACCCAGTCCAAGGTCATAAGTCCGATATTAGCTCATATGTCCAAAACCAGTGTATAAAATCTCCTGACTCACCAAGCACATGCAGAAGCAACCCGGCGCTGGCAGGGGTCTCCCCATGGCTCCTCATTTCCAGGGCTCAGGGTTCATAGCTGTATCCATTGGCAGTAGAAGCGTCTTAGTGCTGGCAGGGGTCTCTCTGTGGCTTCTCCAGCCCCAGAGGCCTGGTTCCATCAGGGCAAGCCCATTTGGATTCTCCTGTGGCTCCCTCGGGTTCCAGGACTCAGAAACTATCAGCATGCCACCGTCTTGTCTTGTCGGCCAAGAGAGTGAGTCAAGTCTCTCTTCTCCAATTGGGAAATACCCTGAGACTACCCAGAATTCTCAGGAGAAATCCATGCCCACACAGAGGCCTCGTTGGCTATCTTCAGGGTGACAAGCTAGATTCCACCCCTACACTCCCAATCATGAAATTGGCATCAGGTACCTAACCACCACAATGTGAATATGGGCAATGCCATTAGGGATTCACAAATCGTTCTCTTTTGTCCTCGACAAGCTTTGTCTGCTGTGCTCCACTTCCTTCTTCTACCTGGATATAAAGCTAGGTCACATTCTCAATTTGGTTGTGCCATCGCCAATGAATCCGAAGCAAGACCATCAATAGCATTTCTTCGCAGCTAAAATTTATTAAACAAAATTTACATCTGAATCGGTACATTAATATAAATATTTCTGTTTGAATACCCGTAGGTGAAAAAAGATGGATTTGGAACATGCCATTTTGTCCTTTGTGTTTTAGTCCTGAGACCCAGTACCTTCAAGACAGTCGGAATTTCATTCATTGAATGCTCGTAGGCGGGTCCTCCTCCGATGACTCGGAGCCCCTGTGGTCTTGAAGTCATCCTTGAAAATGTGCATATGCCCTTTCTGCTCATGATTGCTGCATCTTCCCAGTGCATTGGGACTTCTGCTTTTAGCTGGAAGAGGAGCGGGAAGAGCAAGAGGGATCATAAACAGCCAGGTAGAAACACACAGTTCCCTATGAAAACGTGTTAGGGTACACTCAGCTCAGGACAAGCAAGACGCTGGGCCACAGAATCCAGTGCTGCCGCTGTGCTTCTGTGCTCCACGAGGGAACTGAACGCGTTTAGACGCTGGCAGTGCGAAATGAAAAGAAAAGTACCTTTGTTATAATACACAAGACTGAGGAAACGGTACTGATATCATTTAGGGTCCTGCTGGTAGTCTCTGGTGGTGGTGCTGGCGTTTCTTGCTGTCAGTCTGCTTGGCACTTTACAGGCCTTTGCTGTGAAGAACTGGCGCCCTAAAGCACATGTTTTACCTTGCTCATTTCACTCCTACCCTGGGGGACCTAGTAGCCAGGGATTGGACCACTGGATAGCTTAGGGCTCCACTGGCCTCTTCAGAGTTTTTACCTCGGACTGGAGAGCCTCAAGAGGGACCTATTCACTGGACATCCAAGGCAATGGAGGTGGAGCTTTCTGAAAAGGTGGGGCCACACCTGCTCTCCCTCACAGTAACATTAGCAGGTAGGACTCCTACTGAACACCACCCCTTCAGATGCTTCGGGGGCCAGACCCACTTTGTCAAGAGTAGACAACCGCCAGACCCCCACAGCAGAGGTAGGAGCCCATCTTCTTCCAAGAAGTCCCGCCTTCCACCTGTTGAGCCAATGATGGTGCATAGAACCAGACGGGCATTACGTCAGCCAACGAGGACTCAGAGGTCTCTCAAAGCCACGCCCACAGGCTCACCGGGCTGCCGGATCAGCAGAGACCCACCCACAGGGCCATGCCTAAGCAGGTTGCCCCTAGAGAGAGGCACCCCAGGGGCATAGTCAGAGACATCCAATGCAAAGGAGGTGGAGCAACCTGAAAAGGTGGGGCCACACCTGCTCTCCCTCCTTCGAAAGCCAGCAGCTAAGACGCCTTTTCTCGAACACCCCCCCTCCTGTGCCGCGATTGCCGGCGGAGCGCTTCCTCTCCGTTTGCACCCTCCTCCACTCCACCCTCACCCTAATTCCCAAAGGCTGAAGCGGGAAACGAGACACGGGTGGGGCGGGGGCACCGGCAGGCCTCAGCGGGCGAACGCCCGCACGTGTAAAGGGGAATCGTCTCGAGACTGCCGATGGGGGCCTTGGGAGATGTCAGTCAAGTGACAGGCGCTCGCAAACGCACAGGACTGGCCCGAGTAGGAGGGCGGGGTGGAGGCGGAGCGGATGCTCCTCTCGATTGGGCCAGAGGGAAATGGTCCCACCCTCTCCGAGATGGGCAGAGCCCCCCACCTATGGCCCAGAGGGCGGAGAAACTGGCCCTGTTTTACCCCAAGCCAGCGCCGTAGAAAGCTGCGCACAGCGTGCCCACTGGGTCCCCCATCCGATGTCACGTGGCTGCTGGAGTGGCGTGCCCCAGCTCTGCGAGGAAGCGCCAGGGGGCAGTGAGACCCGAGGAGGCTAGGAAGCCGGGGGTGGGGGGAGGGTGAAGGGGGGCGACCGGAAGTCTCTTGGGTGTGACATCACACCCGGAAGTGTGGCTAGACAGCTGGCCTACCCGGAAGTCTGCTACTGCCGCCGCTGCGGAAAGTCACGCTAGCCGTTCCTTGGAGCTAGATCGTGGAACAGGTGTTTGTGCTTTTCTTGCCTGGGCTCTGGTAGAGCCTCCTTTTTCTGGAAGGGCTCGAAAGTCGTTGTTTTGGAATGTCTCAACTTGTTGAAGCGCCCGGCGGTGTGGATGGACGCGGGGCGTGTGTTCCAGGGGGCGGGACTCCCAAAAGGTTTTTTTTAAGAAGTTTCTGTCGTTGCCTGTCACCCCCAGTACCTCCTCCTCTCCAGGGATGTGCAGATGGACGCTGGAGGAGACACAGCCGCTCCAGCTCCGGAGGACTTGGAGGCCACGCCGCTGTCTAGTGAGGAGACTGCAGATGGTGGAGGGGCTCACGAGGAGCCCCCGGACCCCGGAGATGGGAGCCCGGGGAGAGCAGGTAAGTCCTCTCCTCATTGTGTACTGGGGATTTTCATTGGGGGGAGCCAGTGAAGTCTTTGGGTTGATTTAGCGGGGTGGCATTGTGTACAGCTGAAATCATTGCGGAACGGGACTGTGGGTGCCCATGGATATTCAGTAGGGAACGTGCGGGTTAGGGGCTGTAATTGATCATGGGGACCTTGGAGAGGGGAATCAGTGAATGTCATTGATAAGCTGAGATCATTGGGATTGTTTTTTCAATAATTTTACTGAAGGCTCTTACAGCTCTTATAATATTGAATACATCTTTGGTATCAAGCATATTTGTACACATATTGCCATCTTCATTTCCAAATATTTTCTACTTGAGCCCTTGGTATAAGCGCCTCTTTCCCCCTCCTTTTTTTTTTTTTTTTAGTCTGAAGGGGAGCTGCAGGGGGCTGGTGAATAACAATGAGAGACTGTGGGATTCACTGGGCATGGGATCATTGAAGCCTGAGTGCGCATCGGGTTGTGTGCTTATCATGGATGAGGTCCTGGGGCAGTCAGTGCCCACTGAGTGCAGGAAATCTTCGCTCACATGTGGGAGCTGTTGGGAGGCTGGTGGGGATTCCGTGGGTCCTTAGGAATGTGGGAGTTCCAAAAGTCGACAGGCAGATGATCTCCCAGAGAATCTCTTGCAGGATCCAAGACTAAGGACCAGCCATCCAGCTTGCCGCCGTCACTGCCCCAGCCCGAGGGCCGGCCAGGCACCAGTGAGCTCCGGAGCCCCACAGCCTCTGAGAGCAGTCCTCTGGACGGCCCCGAGAGTAGTCTGGGGTGTCAGGGCGGAGACCCCAGTGATGAGGACTGGCGCAGGCAGCGGAAGCACGTGTTTGTGCTGAGTGAGGCCGGCAAGCCCATCTACTCCCGGTACGGCAGCGTGGAGGCTCTGTCGGCTACCATGGGCGTGATGACGGCCCTGGTGTCCTTCGTGCAGAGCGCGGGCGATGCCATACGCGCCATCTATGCTGGTGAGCTGATGGGTCACTGCCCGGGGGACTGTACTCAGTCAGTGGTGGGTCACTGAGTGGCTGGCCACTCGGGAGTTAGCTTTCTGTGTGTTTCGCTGGTGGCCTTGTAAGTGACTAGTCCAGTACTCCCTTGTAAACCTGATAGTGACAGGAGAACTTTGTCTGGCCTGGCACGCATGGGTGAGCTCGTGAGACTCCTGCTCCAGTGTTGACACCACTGATTCCTTGAGAGCCTCTCCCAACACCCACGGGTTCGCATCCCAGTTCAGGTGCCCCCGCAGGGTGCCTGTGCCGACTCAGGGCAGGGATTTGGGGTGGGGGTGGGGAACAGAAGGACTGACCCGGGGCCCTCCAGCCACCCCTGACGCATCCCTCCTCTGCCCAGAGGACCACAAGCTGGTGTTCCTGCAGCAGGGCCCGCTGCTGCTGGTGGCCGTGTCACGCACGCCCCAGTCGGCGGCCCAGCTGCGCGGGGAGCTGCTGGCGGTGCACGCCCAGATCGTGAGCACCTTGACCCGCGCCAGCGTGGCCCGCATCTTCGCACACAAGCAGAACTATGACCTCCGCCGGCTGCTGGCCGGCTCCGAGCGCACGCTGGACCGGCTTCTGGACAATGTGGAGCGGGACCCGGGCGGGCTGCTGCTGGGCGCAGTGCGCTGCGTGCCCCTGGCGCGGCCACTACGGGAAGCGCTGGGCACACTGCTGCGCCGCTGCACTGCCCCGGGCCTGGCGCTGTCGCTGCTGGCGGTGGGCGGTCGGTTGATCACCGCAGCCCAGGAACGGACCGTGCTGAACGACTGCCGGCTGGACCCAGCTGACCTGCAGCTGCTGCTCGACTGGGTCGGGGCGCCGGCCTTTGCGGCTGGGGAGGCCTGGGCGCCCGTGTGCCTGCCCCGCTTCAACCCCGACGGCTTCTTCTATGCCTACGTTGCTCGCCTGGACGCCATGCCCGTCCGCCTGCTGCTATTGGGCACCGACCGGGAGGCCTTCCACGTCATGGCCACCTGCCGACGCCTGGTTGAAGACGGCATGCGCTCCCTCGGGGCCACGCACGCCCTTGAAGCTGTTGCGGGCCTCTCGAACACCCAGCCCGCCAG
>PVJH01043493.1:0-13583 GCA_004026705.1 Nesogale talazaci | reverse complement strand
TCCCTCTGTGCCTGCCTTTCTTCTTAAGATGAAGCCCATTTTCAGCATCACACACACACACACACACACACACACACACACACACACACACACACCCCACACCACACTACACCACCCTACTGAGGACGGAGAGGAAGACACATCTCTGACCCCTGACTGTCACGTTCTGGGTGTCCTCTTCCTCTCCCTTTGGTCATTCTGCCTCCATTCCTTCTCTCTTTCTCATCCCCCCCTGTCCTCATGGAATTCCTGAGGGGTGCCAGAAGGCAATGTGCTCAGCTGTGAACTGAACGGGCAAAGGCTAGAGCCAATCAGGATGCCTCTGAAGAACATCTGGGTGGCTCTCTTTCTGAAAACAAACAAACAAAAAATCCCCAGCCATGGAAAAACCTACAGAGCACAGTTCAACCATGGCACAGGGCGGGTCGACCTGCCATGCGTAGCGCTCATGGCCACTGTCCTTGGTGTTCCAGGGAGTCATCTCCACTGCCTTCCTCACCCTCAGACAGAAGGCCATGGCGCCTTGTTCAACAGCGTCCCTCCCCGGTGTCAAGAGCGTTGTTCCCACAGATGACCCTGCAGGAACACGCCCTCCTGGTCCACGCCCCCAGTTTCGGCTTGGTTCTGTGCGGTCCCTGCCGCTTCTCAGGACAGTTGTTGTTGTTCGCGGCTGTGGTATCTGTTCTGACCCATAGTGACCCTGTATACAAACATGCTGCGTCTCTTCTCCCATCCTGAGAACCAGCCCCAGGGGGAACTGGTTTCCCAGCCAGGGTCTCCCACCAGGCAGACTTCCAGGGTCTACACTGCTAAGGTGGAAACACCACCTCTGGGCTTCTCTCTGTGGCCTTGAAACGACGAGGCTACATGAATTCAGTGGGTCTCCTAGATTTGTTGATGAACAAGGGAGCTTTCTTTCGGTCCAGCAAGCCAAGGGGTGGTATTATGGGGGACCCCAAATCATGGCGATGTCAGTCATCGCTGGGTGGCAGAATGGGCTTGACTGTCCCAGGACAGCTGAGACACGAGGTCGGTAACATTCATGTGAAGGGTGGGACCACGGCATTTTGGCGCTAGGTGGCCGCTTCACCACTGGCGGCCTGTTCTGATCTTCAAAGCTGCTCTCATTAAGTAGAGGAAACCCCTCAGCCTCGAGAATCCCCTACCAGCCCCACAATCCTCTCTTTGTTTGCCACCCCCCACTCTAATTATGAATATTTCTTTGAAGACAATGAACAGAGCATGTCCGGTAAAGGAGAGAGCAGGCAAGAATGAGAGCGAGGGAGATGAAAGTGACAGCGGGGACACAGAGTGGCATTGAGAGCAGAGAGGGACAAGCACACTCTCTGTTCAAGCAGTCACGGATCCCTGCGGGGGTCGGCGGCGGGGGGGGGTGCCAAGCTGCCTGAGAGGTAACATTCACCACCAACTGGGGGGCCTGGGGCCTAGCTGAAAGAGGGAAAGGGTGGGGCACAAGAGAGGTGAGCGTTTGTGTGGAGGTGAGGACGTGGCTTCCCAAATGATAGCGTTTGCTCCTTTCCTATCAGATCCCAGGGGTTCTCTTCATTGTTACCCCCCTGCTAAGACTCTCCAGCCCAAATGCTCACGCCAAAAGCATCCTCTTGAGATCTCGATTGTTTTAAATAACCACAAAATCCCTGTTCTCAGTTGTATCTGGGTTTTAGAACACACCGCTGGGCTGCCCTCAGTGTGTACAGATCCCCTCCCCCCCTTTATCCCTGTGCTGCCCCCTGAGTGGTCTCCGAGTCTGAAATGGGATGGCCACCCGCCGCTCACCCCTAAGAACGTCATTAATCATTAAGACAGGGGTCAGACAGCCTTTCTGTGACATCCGGGGGTAGATGGCTGAGGAGTGGGCAGGCACGGGCAGTGAGGCCATGGGAAGAACCAGCAGAAAGAGAGCTGATCCGATGGACAAGTTTGTCACATGTTGGTTCAACAGGTCCTTTTGGCCACGGACCTTTCAGTCTCTCAAGCAGGAGGCATCTTGGGGCGCCGCCTAGCGTTTTGAAGGAGAAATGCAAAAGGCAACCAAACCACTGTTGGACACAGCAGCGCAGCGAGACAGAGGAAGGTATCAGGGCTCCCACGAGCTACATCAGTGAGAGCGACAGAGTGGCTGGTCCCACGTCCAAAATGGGGAGGAAGGCACAGAAAAGACGTGTTATTCTTAAGCCCAGCTCGAGGAGACAAGCCACTGTGAGCTGGCAGAACGCTCTGGAAGAAGATGAGCCTCTGGTTTTGCCCGCGTGACTCCTGGAGGCGAGGCTGGCAGGGGCGCCGGGGACAGAGACGGGCCTGATGTTCTGTGAACAAGGACACTTTTCCTTTGTGGCTTTTGAAGCGCGGGCCACAACACGAAGCTCTGGACGGCGGACACAGATGACACGAGAGATTGAGTCTCCGCCTTCTGGCTAAGACCGAGGACAGGTAACATGACAGGCACCACAAGGTTGGGCTCGCTGCACACAGCGCGTGTGGAAGATCCCCCACCCCCGACCCCCCTATAGCATGGATCATGAACTGGGGTGGGCTGCACAGATCCATCTAGTGATGCTGTGGTCCTGGGGTTAGGGTTTGCACACAAGTTTTCCTTTGGGTGACTGTCAACTGAGAACTTCTGAAGCCAGCTGTCAGACACAGAAGGAGAAAATCAGATGGAGTCGAGAGCTTTGAGACTTCAGAAGATGACACTGTGATCCTCTGAGATATCCCCTCCCTCCTCATCCATCAGGGCAGGGTGTGCATATTTGAGACTCAGGCTGGGACACAGGCTATGAAAGATGCCTGCCTCTTCCAATGCTTGCGTGCCCAAGACCGGCCATTCAGCAAGACATCGCTTATAAGCACTCAAGGGGAAATCAAGAGTAAAGGAAATGGCCAAATCCAGAGAAATAGCTTAAGGAGAAGAATGCACATCATTTTCTAGAACTGATAAGATGACAAGGAGCCCTGGTGGTGCAATTGTTACAGTGAAAGGTTGGCGGGTCAAACCCCACTGGGGCTGAAAGACCTGACATGCTTGCTTCTGTAAAGATAACTGCCTAGGAAACGCAATGGGCCGGTCTACTTTGTCACACAGGGTTGTTATGTGCCAACTCAAGTGCCCCAACAGCACTACAGGCCACCCCTTGCATCCATGCCTACGTGCCCGAGCTTGGATGTGGCCATCCCAGGGGCACAGTGGGGTTGGGTGTCGGGCTGCAGAGCACAGGTCAGCTGTCTGAAAGCACCGCCTGCTCTGAAGTGAGGCTGCCTGTGTGCATCCACGTTTATAGCCTCAGAGGCCCATGGGGCCCGTTCTGCTCTGCCCAGTGAGTCTGTATCATTTCAAGACAGTAAGATTTGTTTTTGGTTTACTTTATGTCCCAAACTAGTGCCATTTCAGAATGTGCTGCTACCCCCACGCCTTAAGAAAAATCCCATTGGGTTTGGCTGCCCAGGGTTCCATGGGGTCCTGAGAGATCAAAGGTGGCTTCGGCACTCAAGCGCCCACTGCCTGTAACACCGTTTCCCACAGAAATGCACCCTCCTTATAGACTAGATCCAAGACTTGCTCTGGTTATCCAGGGCAGCCTGATTCGGAGCCATCGTCCCCCCACCCCGCAGGGTCAGATGACTTTTGAGAGGTTTTTTCACAAAGCATCGTGTCCCAAGGCAGACGTGCCATCTGAGGGACGAGCAGAACTCTCTTTGGGCTTTTTGTTTCAGCAGGACACTCTGTAAGTTCCCGAGAGCCCCTTCCTACCACGCCCAGCCTGCTGGGGACACCAGTCTTTCTGCACATGGAGTCCCGACCTTGTGTGTGTCCTGAAGGTGGAGAAAATCTACAGTCTTCATCCACATACTCTCCTGCATCTCTCCTCTCAAAAAGCACCCCAAACCTCCTCAAGGAGTGGAACCCCCAGAGATCACCTACCTAACCTATAGACAGAAGACCGGTTTCTAGAGGCTACTACGATCCCACCCCATGGGTCCTTCAAGCTAGGCTTCTCAGGCTAAGGCCTAAAACTTTCTGGAACCTTCCACAGCTATCTCTACTTCCTTACTTGTGAAATATCAACAACGTTCTGAGCCAGGGGCTTGGTTCTCTTTATTCCGCTGGCATGTGAATTCACAATTTGACTGTACACTGAAATCCGGAACACAAAAATCTTTCCCGTTGGACGCCTGGCTCTGTTACAAGAGGTACACACTGGATCTGCTGTAGCAACAGAAGCAGACACATCCATTTGAGTTGGATCGAGGCCTGTTTCCTAGTGCAGCACTCACCCACCCACCCACCAAGCCTTACAGCATGTATGGTGCCAAGCATTGCGGCCTGGCCATTCAAGGAGCTCACATGCTTTGAGAAAGGACGCAACCCGCTGCTTCTCACACTCACCCTCTTCCGGACCTGGGAGCATGAGGGCCGCCATCTTTAACGAATGAACAAAGAGGGTCATTGGATAGTAACGAGAGTCCCTCAGGCCGACTCACTGGCTAAAACGTAGACCTTGTGGAAACGGGAGGTCAGAATGCTCCCGGCATCCTTTTATGTCAGACCCAATGGTTCATAGGGAAGCACACTTAACTGAGTAACTGAAAAACAAAAACTGAAAAATGAAAATATGATCTGGTGCACTGGGAGTGCTATTCTGGGACACCAAATAACGGAGTGTGGGCGTGGAAATCGGACTCCGATTCCCTCTCGAGGGTTACGGCCATGACTGTTTGAGCAAAGGTCATCATCAAAGACTAAGAGACCAAGTCTCTTATTAAATAGCTGACACACATCGAGGGGCGAAGTGCATTTGTGGGCCTGACTCCACCGGGCAACTGCAGCCTGAGGGAAGGCAAGAGAAAGGATGAGGAAAGGATGAGTAGGCACTATCTTGCGGTTCCTGCAGGGTGGGGCCTAGCCAGAGAGAATAAGACTGTGATCCATCTGAGGGACACGAGGATGGGCCCCAACTCTCTGAGTGAACTCCAGAGGCCAGGGCCTCTCTCTAGCCTGGCAGCCTGGTGACATTTCTAAGAGGTAGCCCAGTAAAAGTTGCACCTACTAAGAAGATGACATCTTTCTCTCATCTGATTGTGATGCCCCAGAGGAAATCTTGCTGACCACATGCTGCCCAAGGGTCCGTCTTCCTGTAAAGAACCTGCAGTTTTGGCCATTGGCACACTCACCCTTTCTTGGGCCTTCCGGTCGTTGCCTAATGTCCCACCAAGAAAGTTGCTCCTCCCTCAGCCCCGAACTTCTGAGGCCTTGGAAGGAGCAAAGGACTCAGGACTGTCCTCTTGAGATGATGGCTCAGAATGGCCCAACACTTCTGACCATCGAGTGGATGGCAGGGACCCTACAGGACGGGGCAGAAGAGTCCCCGTGGATTGCTCAGACAGTGACCCTGTGGAAGAATAGAAAACCCTATCTTCCTCCTGGTGGTTTCAAACTGCCAGCCTTGGAGTTAGCAACCCAACGTTGCTAACAGCCTGCACCGCCAGAGGGTTTACATCTCTCCCCACCGTGAACCCTGTGGGACCGCACGTCACCACGTGATTCTCATAGAAGGACACGCTGCATCTGCATGGGGTTTTCCTAGAAGGGGAACTAGCTCCACCAATGATGGCCAGCTGTCGTCACCTGTTTGATTCCCTCTCATCCTCTGTGAAGTTGGAAGGAATGAGAAACGAACCGGGGGTGGGGGGGCATGCTGCGGAAACCAGAGTTGGGGGATGAGTCATGGGAGAGGAGCTGGATAGGCCGTCATGAGCAGAGATGGAAGGAGGCCCTGGACGAAGGGTGGGCATGGGCACATTTCCCGCTTTTATTTCTGGTGCATCGTCTTGTTTGTTGGCTCTCATTCTCCTTGTGATTGATTTTCCCGTTCTTCTCCCTATTTTTTGCGTTGGCCCGTTACCCTGGGATTCAGTCCCTAGAGTATCTGATAGAATGCTTTACTGATCTCCTTGGAATTGGTTTCACCCCTCAATAAATGAATGGAGAGCTACCTGTTGTCCTCTGCGTGTCACATCATCGGTGTTCTGCAAACTCTGGCAGAGAGGGTTGTTAGCGCTAAGCATTTAAAATTTCCCTTTGGAGTTAATTGGGTTTGGCGCAAACCAATCAAATGAACCCACTGTCTTGGTGACCCTGTAGAACAGGGTAGAACTGCCCCTGTTTTGGAGTAGAAGGCACCATGATTCTCCAGAGGAGTTGGCGAGTGGTTTCCAACTGCTGACCTGCCGAATTGTAGCTAAACCATAACCACTATACCCGGGGCTCCTTCTGAATGTAACACACACATGGGCACACACACAGTCTTAAGCACAGACACATACACACACATCTTAAGCACAGAGACACACAGATATCTCTCTCTCTCTCTCTCTCTCTCTCTCTCTCTCTCTCTCTCTCACACACACATCTTAAACACAAAGACACACAGATCTCTCTCTCTCTCACACACACACACACACACACACACACACACACAAACACACACACGTGCACGCACTTCAAAACCAAGCTCCTGGCCATTGAGTCCATCCTGATTCGTTGTGGCCCCCGTGGTTTTCTGAGACTGTAACTGTTTACGGGGGTAAACACGGAGCTGCTGGAGGTTTCAGACTGCCGGCCACGCAGAAGGCAGGCGAACACATAATGACTACACGCATACATCAACGACAGAAATAAAAACGCACTGGGCTGAGCCCCGGTGGAGTAGTGGTTGTGCGCGGGACTGCGGCCCACTGGGACGGAGGTTCAATTCCAGCAGTGGGGCTGGGCCTCCTACTCCCACCGCTGGAGAGCAGTGATGCCCCCCAAAATAAATAAATAAATAAATAAAAACGCACTGCCCGACAGAAGGAAGCAGTAGTCCCCTATGGGTTTCCATGACTATCCTTCCTTACAACCTTATCTTTCCCCTGAAGAGCACTTGGGGGACTCGAACTGCTGGCCTTGTGGTTAGCCGCTCAAAGCATGGTTAGCAGCCCACGACACCACCAGAACGTCTGCATATGTATATGTTACACAGTATAGAATCTGCCCCATTACAAATACTAGAGAAATAGAAACAGATCATCTGGGGCTCTGGACATGGCCAAATGTCCATGGCTTGATAACGCCTTGGCAACGTCCCTTCTGAAGAAAATGCGGCGTAGTGGAGAAAAACTGGCGTCGGAAGTCCACTGGCCTGGATTCCAAACGCAATGAAGTTTCATTGAGAGGCCTATCTGAGAGGCCTAAGACCAGTCCCTAACTTCGGTGTCTCAATGTACTCATCAGTGAAATAACAGCTAACGCTCAAGGCTGTTGAAAGAACCACCAGATTGACCAGCGGTTTTCAACCCTTGGGTCTCTACCCCTTTGGGGGACAGATGACCTTTTCTCAGGGGTCAGCCGATTCATAGCAGTGGCCAAATGACAGGGCTGAAGTAGCAACAAAAATAATGTTTTTCTTGGGGAGGGCAGGGGTTCACCACAACAGGAGGAACTGTAGGAAAAGGTCGTGGTATGAGGAAGGTGAGAACCACGGAGATAGACTGACTGCTGTCAACTGACAATCAGTCGAAAATGCAGATGACTTCTTGAAAGGAGGGGAGAATCCCAACAGAGCATAAAACTTGGTTTTCGTGTAAGGTTTTAAGCCCGTGGGCACAATACAAAGTAACAAGTTGATTCTTGACACTTTGGAAGAGGACTTCATACTTAACAGCCTAGTCCTTGTGAGTCAGCATCGATGGCCGTGTGTTTGGTTTGGCTTATTTAAACTTCATCTTAAACCTTAATATCACCCCATATATCATGATAGGTGTCATGGCATAAAAGCCAGGCATGGGATTAGGCTTCCAACATACTTCACTTCTCAGAACTAGCCTGGAGATTAGAACAGCTCTGAGGCTCCCTTTGTCTGTCCAAGCTTAATTTATATCTCTGTGGTTATTTAAATAAATGCTCCCTTTCAAGTAAGTCTGCAGGCAGACAGAAGGTCACCTTTTTGGCGAAGAGTGAGGAGATGACTCACCCATATCAAGCCTCGCTTCTGTTTCCAGAGAAAATGGAAAAACACCTTCAACCACACGCAATCCAAACACCGTCCAAAACCAACAATGCCGTTCAATGACAAAGGAAAACCCACCGTCATCTGTTTTCCCTTCCTCTTCTCTACCTAATATGGTCTGAGGTAATCTGGGAGGTGGTCTCTCCTCGCCTGAGGGCAAGGGTGGGGGTAGTGAGGAGAACCCCTGCCCATGGGGGCCCCATTTCTCCTCCCCTCCTTCAGGCTGAAACCACTTCCAACTTGGACAGAAAAGAACGAATTCTTTCTTCAGTAATCCATGGCTCTATGAACCCTTGGTCATGGAAAACGTGGCAGGACTGCTGTGCCATGAGGCCCCCAGGCAGGATGACAGCCAGTTTAATGTCAGGAGCTGCACTGCCTTTTTGTGCCACCTGAGAGGGGGAGGTTGTCTTATGAGAGTAAGTATGGCTTTGACCACAGACTGCTTGTAGAATCTGATCTGCAGTGGTGGCAGGAAGGAGGACCCTTCAACACCGACGTATCAAACCTGCTGCCAAGCACCTATGCCCACCCTACACTGGGCTGTGGCTGGCCCTCGGGAACAAGCTTGCTGAATCTCCACATCCATCAACAAACAGCACGCTGCTTACCCAGACAGAGCATAGCCCTGTTATTCCACACCAGCCCACAGCACCAAGTGGCAATTGTGCACCGAATGGAGCACAGGAACTCGAGCCGAAATCTGTCCACCCAGTGTGGACAAGTGCTCATCATGAGAGCCCAAAGGTGGAAACGGTTGACATGTCCATCAACCGATGAATGGACAAACGCTAGGTGGTCCGGCCCCACCAAGCAGGATCCCTCGGCCATGAAGAGAATGGGAGTCCTGATAGAAGGGACCAGGAGGATGGACCTGCAAGCATCATCTGAGGGAAAGAAGTCCGTCACGGAAGGACAGGTGCTATGTGGTCCCACATGGATGAAATATCTAGAAATCTAGACCAGGCAGGTGTGGGCAAAACTAAAATGTTTAATACTGGCTGCTTCGGGGTGGAGGAAATGGGAGGGGTCACAGGGCTTAAGAGGCACTGGGCTTCTGTGAGGAGCGAAGGAGAGGTTTGGAAATGGGTCATTGAGACGGTTGCATAGCACGATGATTAGAATATTGTGAACTTGTACACATGAAGAGTGTGGCGATGGCCAATCTTTTGTTACATGTATATTGAGCACAACAGCCCAAACGATGGAGTCGAGGCTGAATGCAGGGACTCGGTCCTAAGATGAAGGAAACAGAGCCCGCCTGGCACAGGAGCATGTCCCCACAGGTGGAAAACCTTGTGTCCATTTCCAAACCACCCATGCGCACCATCATGCTTAGTCTTCATCCTAAGGCAACCTCCTTGGGGACATCTGGTGAACGCGGCGCTCCAGGAGAGAGAACACCGGGGTGGTTGGCAGAGTTTCAGATCCGTGTACCAGTTCCCCATTGGCTCTGGAGTGTAGAAGCTGAAGCTCCTGATGGAACTTGGGGTGGCCACCAGCGAGCGAAGTACAAAGAGTGTCAAGCCCCCCCTCCCGCAGAGTGACACCGACATGGGCCAGCTTGAGGACCTTCCTGGTGGTTCGTGCTCCAGGTGGGGGTCTGCACCCAGCATCAGAGGGGGGCCCGGGGGAAGAGGACGGAGCTCTTACTGAAGTGCGCGGGAGTGGCCAGCATCCTTCCCATCGGCGTCCTCATAACGCGGGGTCACCAGACCCAGCCCGCTGTCGCTCAGCATACGCTTCCGCAGAGCAGGGTTCCACCAGTCGGACATCCTGAGAGGGAGACAGGTGGACACCCAGCCGGTGAGTGCACATACTCATCCAAAGGACATACCCTGCCCTGCCTCAACGCTCCTCACATGTTTACCCTGTTCATGGGTGCCCTTGGCATTCCTCCAAACTTCACGCAGGCTATGCGCCTGGTTCTGCCCATTTCACAGAGGAGAAACACAAATGTCACGGTGCAGTGATGGATGGGCCCTGTGATACAAGTGAAGGAGTCAGAGTGGGGGCAGAGAAGCTCAACTTCGAACATCGCCACCTCAGCTTTGTCGAGTGACTTCCCGAGGGTCTGCAGAGGAAGGGGGTCAGAAAACGAGTAGTGAATCTAGTCCCAGTGGGTTTCCAGGCGATTTTTGTCTTAGAGTCATAACACACAGTGGTGGTTTCTTGTGTTGCTGTTTGGCCAGAAGGGAGTGACTGAGAGGGCAGAGGCTAGGCCTGGCCTGCAACGGTGACGGCGGGGTTGCCTTCACTAGTGATGGTAGGATCGGCTCCCAATCCTGGTTGCATGCGACAGAGAGAAAGATCGCCAACCTCCGTGCCACCCTCCCAACGGCTGGTGTTACTGAGCCCACTGTTGAGGCTACTGTGTCAGTCCATCGCCCTGACTCTCTTGTTTGGCCAAATGAAGAGCCCTTTTCTGGCCAGTGCTTTCCCCCCACAAAGATGGGTCCAGAATAAGCAAGTGTAAGTTTTGCCCTCCTCATCTTTAAGGTCCATTTGGGGTGTGCTTCTCCCAAGTGTGCCTGCCATCATCTGTTCGCCCAGGATCAACTCATCCAATCCAGGGGCAGAGTGGTGTGGCAGTTACGTAATCTGGTGTCAGTCTGGGACTCCAGAGGATGAAGAGGGAAGGGATGGAGTCTGGTCTGACAATCGGATCTTCATCAGCGAGGCCTCTGTGTGGGCATGGCTTTCTCCTGAGAATTCTGGGAAATCTAGGTTTTCTTCCTTGGAGGCAGGAGACCCTCCACTCTCCCCGCTCACTCCTTGCCAGACGCTGCTGTGTAGAAGCCACGAGGACCTACCCTGTTATCAGCAGCCCTGGGAATGTGAGGAGTCACATGGAGACCCCTGCCAGGGATGAGATGTTTCTACCGCCACTGACTTTGCACCCACTGGTCTGTGACCTTCCTGCCTTCAGTGTCATTGCATGTGGTGAGTCTGAAGAGGACTTCATAGACAGCATCGGACATCTGGGCTTATAATGGATTATGGGCTTGATCTGGACTGGGCTGCGCTATTTTCTCAATATTCAACTGCTCTTGTTTATAAACCTCTTTCTGACACACATATGCATGTCCATGAATTTGGTTCTCTAGTTTACCCGGACTAGCACAGGTGGGCTCCCTGGAGCCCAGGGCTGCTGAGGGAGGGTACACTTGCACCCTTGCCCCTGAGACTTCTCGCTTTCCTCGAGAGACTCGGGCTGGATTTCACGCACCCAGCTGGGAACTGACCTTGTCGAACACCTGTGACAGTCAAGGTTCCAGCAGGCCACTCCTGTGTCTGTTCACCTACCCTTTCCTGCCAGGAAACCCTGGCATCTCTGCTACCCTACTAAGCACAGTGAAGAACTGCTCCAGGCTATCGCCCCCCTGCCCCCCTCCCACCCCAGCTCAGTCCAATTCACAGGTGACCCTGGCAGAATGAGGGACACTCAGACAAAGTGAACATGAGTCAGCAAAGTGGCTGAATAGGGCTGAATTCCAGAGAGGAATTCCTTCAAGTGAAGGGACTGGTTTGGGTGAAATATGTGAACCAGACTTTGTGCTATTGGAGCACAAATAAATAAATAAATCTTTATTTCCATGGTCAGCCTCAGTATACCTGTGTGGATTTGGGATGCAAATAGGGTAAAATCTGTCCTGTTGGTGAGGAATGATGATGTCAGGGTGTTTTTGAAAATGTTAATACTTAGTGTCTACCAGGTGTCAGATATTTAAACAGAACCACATTGTATGGGCCTGGGTCAAATCAGGCAGTCCCCTGGACTGGGAGGCCCCTAGACCAGCTAGCCTCTGGCACCCCTTGGCACCAGCCTCACAAGAAGGAGGTGAACTACTTGCTGAACGTTGTCACCACTGCTTCTGACACCTCACAGCGCTTATCTCCCCGGGTAGGGCACAGCCTCTACCTGGGCCAGGCACGGAGCTCCCCCACTAACATTCCAGGAAACAAGTTTGAAAAAGGAGATGATTTGCTCACAGGTCCCCTCCCAGGCCGAAACTTGCAAACGCAGCACAAGAAATCTCCCCTTTCTTTCATCAGCCCACATGCCTATAGCTCAAACCCTATATATATCCTTCTGCCCCCAAGACCAGGCACGGCTTCTCTGGCCTAACTCTCAGGCCTTGGGACCACCCAGGAGCTCAAGATGTCCTGTCTCTCTCTGTCTCTCTCTCTCTCTCTCTCTCTCTCTCTCTATTGTCCCTTCCCTTCCCCAGTGTCCTTCACTACCTCCAATAAAGCCTATATATTTGCTTTTCAACCCTAACTGAGCTCTGTCTTCTTTCTCTGGCTCCGTCTACCTCTCACAGTTAAGTCACTATTCAACACAGGAAATGCAGTTAGCACAATGGTTAGCTCAGAAAACTAGTAACAATTGTTATACATGCCAGGCTGATTGCAAATAGAAGGAGGAAGAGGAGGAAGGAGGAGGAAGAGGAGAGAAAAGCAATGGCCAGGTTGGACAGGGTGGCTTACAGACACACATGAGGCTCTGGAGGCAACTGACTCGATGGCATTGAGCTTGGAGTTGGGTTGATGACCAAAAGGTCAGTGGTTTGAGCCCAACAGTCACTCTGAGGGAGTTAGATGAGGTAGTCTGCTTCTACAGATTCACAGCCTCAGAAGTCCGATGGGCAAGTACCAGGACTCCAACAGGGCTGCTATGCATCAGAATCAAATGGCTTCATTTCAAGGACATTTGCACATGAGGTGAGGGCTGGTGTTTTCTGGGTTTGTGAGAAGCATTGGTGTGGTGGGTACCGTGGTTTCAGGTAAGACACAAATATGGATGGAACGAGGGCTTTCTCACCATCATGCCCACCCCAGAGAAGCACAAGGAAGAGAGATGCATTTTAGCATGACTTGATGGCCTGAGGGCAGCACATCCAAGCCGGGCCCGGCTGTCACCCCGCACCAGCAAAGAACTGGTCACTCACCCCGAGGCCTGCTCCACCACCAGGTCAGGCATTCCTGGAGGTGTCCCTGCCTGCTGGGCTACCACCATATCTGGGTCCAGGATAAAAATCTCATCTTGGGAAATCTCCATCACAAAGTGCAAGTGTTCCTATGGAGGGAAAAGAAGCGAAGGTCGTCAGATGCCTGGCAGGGTCCCTCATCCGGGGGAATCATGCAGCAAAGCACTGCTGATCTTCAGGAAGAATGGCATTCTGGGGCCTGTCTGTTGACCAAGGTGTATTGTTAGGGTCTGACCAGCGGCCAGCCCCTCTCTGACACGGCTCTGTTGTCAATAGGTGGGCACAGGGGATAGCTCAGTGAGTCACTGTTAGTTCCGAATTCCTATTTGACCTGGAAGTCATTTGGTTATCACCAGACGTGGGAGAAGCAGCACCACACACACAACATGGTGCACCCCAGTGCAAGAGCACCTGGACACCCAGTCCAGGATCCGGCAAGGCTAAGGGTCAGGGGGAGCAACTGGTCTAATGATTGGATTCAACAAGTTACCCTTTTGTCCTTTTATAGGAGGTTTTGGGGGACACA
>PVJH01043492.1:0-13405 GCA_004026705.1 Nesogale talazaci | reverse complement strand
GCCGCTGGCCACTGGCCGCCGACCGCAGCCCTGCCGCTTGCGATCCATCCCTCGGCCGCTTCCGCCCGTGGGAAACAGAGTGCGCGGTGCTTCTCAGGAGCTCGGCGCCCCAGAGTCCTTGCGTGGCTGGAGCGGGAGGGGGGGAGGGGGGAGGGCGGAGGGGGGGACCACCTGGCAGCCACGTGTCCCGTGTCCGCGGATCGGAATCCAGGTGGTGGGTGGATGGATTCAGGATGCATGGGTGATGCATGGATGGATGCACGGCTTCAAAGCGGCAACAGACCCCAATGAAATGATTTAATTAAAAAATTTTAAATTTAAAGGGGGGGGGGAGAGAAGTCGATTGAGAGAGTTGACATGGGCATCTATTGTTGTTAGTCGCGGTCCAGTCGGTTCTGAAGCCTGGCGTCCCTATAGGTATATCAACAGAACTAGGCGCGCCCTGCACCATGTTGAAAATTGCTTTTATGCTTTGAGCTCATGCATGCAGCCATTAGGTCAACCCCTCTGCTCTCCCTCTCTGCCCGCCCCCCCCAATCCTTCTTTTCAAAGGCCTTCCTGGTTTTCACTGTCCCACTACTTCTGTGAGCACGAAGTCCTTCTCCAGGGACCGGTCTCTCTGATGACGTGTCCCCAAGTACGTGGGACCAAGCCTCAGCATTTTGCCTCTAAGGAGCATTCTGGCAGGACTTCCTTCAAGGCATGTGTTTCTAATAGTAGATATTTCTTAAGAAACAAGAGCAACTTAGGGGCTGATTTGTGAAGTAAGACTCCTTGTTTGGAAGAAAAAGGGAAACAAACAAACAAACAAACAAACAAAAAATGTTTTAACAGAAATCCAGGGCGGGAAATTGGAGGAGCAGTATTCTAAATGTTCAGCCACGGGCAGCCAGGAAATTGATAAAGGGTTAGGGAAGGAAAAGGAGGTTACTAATTTTCAGTGTCTATTGCGTTAGGGCCGTTTTTAAATTTCGCAAAACAAAGCATGACTTTGGACGTGTCAAGCAGTCGCTCTGTGTTCTATTACCTTGACAGATCCATCTGATTCATTTTTTTCCTGTGCTCTTCCAAGAAATAAGAGATTGACATTCGGGTAACTAAAATAATAGTATGATTTCAACATGAAAAACAAGTAGAGAGAACCGTCTAACAGGTCCATCTTTCCACTTTTTTTTTTTTTTTTTTTTAGGCATCACTGCCCTCAGGTGGTGGGAGTAGGAGGTCCAGCCTTTGCTCCTGGGAGCCGGAATTGAACCTTCATCCCAGTGGGCCGCAGTCCCGCACACAACCACTACGCCACCGGGGCTCAGCCCTCCACTTTTATCTTTTCATCTTTAAACATTTTTGTAGAACAATTTTAGATTAGCAGAAAATTGAACAGGTAATACTGAGTCCCCTGTCCAGCACAGACACACAGCCTCGCTGGCATATGAGTAGCCATCTAGCATGATCACAGGCCCAGGACACCAGTAGAGAGGTGGGGTATTCTTGAACTAGCTCCCTGGAAGAAGTGCCCAACGCCCCCCTCGCCCTCCAAGGCCGATCATCGAAATGGAAGTCAGAGAGAGGTAGCTGGGAAAGGCCTGCCGGTGAAGGCAGACCTGCCGAGGGCCGCCTCAGCTCCTTCAAAATAATTCTGAGGGATCTGAGAGTTGATGGAAGCTGAGAGTTCCCAGGTCTGTCCTGTCCCAATACTGGTAATGCAAGAAGACAGATCCTTGGGACTGGCAGGCAAGCTCGACACTTGGTGTTTTCAACACAATGATCCATCGCTTTAACGGTGATGCGTTTCCCTGCCATCTGTGAGGTCGGCAGTTCAAAACCAGCAGCTCCAGGAGAGAAAGACGAGACTTTCTACTCCAGTAAAATGACAGTCTCAGAAACCCGTGGGGGCAGATCTCCTGGGCCCTCCAGCGCCACCCTGAGTGGAGTCGACATCGACTCCATGGCCGTGAGTTGGCTGTTGCTGTTTTTTAAAGGAGCAGATTTGGGGGGGTGTCTCTCTCCTCGGTAACTGGTTTCGGGACACATATTGAGCACAACAGAAGAATGGGGAATGTCTGAGTTCAAATGGATGTCTTGAAGACCTGTGTGTGGAATGCCAGACTCGTGAAGAGAAGTTTCCAGAAACAGGAAATAGAGCTTCTGTATCCAGATCCCAGCGGGGGAGAAATGTCCAACACAGCCAAAGCCAGACTCCTGGAAGGCACAGGAAACCTCCCCACGTCCGTGGGGATGAGCCATCGTCCCAAGGATCCTAGTTCCCTGTAAAGAGATCCTTAACTTCCACCACCAGGGCAGTGATGCCTTAAAAAAAAAAAAAAAATTTAAAAAAAAAAGAGATCTTTAGTAAGTGGGTCTTGATCTCAGTCAGGGTCCATCCTCTGCTTGGAGAGTTGTTTGTGTCTGCTACGCTTCCCTCCTCCCCATCGAAAACGTAATTGTGTGTCTGTCTGTGTGTTCTGCACATTCATTTTTTTTTTTTATTTTATTGGGGGTTCATACAAACAACTCGTATGACGATCAACACATACTTCAGTTGTATGCAGACCACATTTGCACATTTGTGGTCATCATCATTCAGAAACATCCTCCTGCTACGTAGGTCCCTGGTATCAGCTCCCCATATTTCCCCTCCCTCCCCCCTCCCCCACAAACTCCTAATAATTTACAAAATTGTCATTATTTTGTCATATCATACACTGTCCGATATGTCCCTTCACCCACTTCCCCGTTGTCCATACCCCAAGGGGGAGGTCACATGTAGATCCCTGCAATTGGTTCCCCCTTGCTACTCCCCCTTCCCTCCACCCTCCCGGTATCACCACTCTCACCACTGGTCCTGAAGGCATCATCGGTCCTGAATGCCCCAGGTTTCCAGCTCCAGTGCACACCCCCTGGTCTAGCTGGATTTGCAAGGTAAAATTGGGATCACGATAGTGGGTACAGGTCCTTTTTTAAAAAAAGAAAAAAATAGGGCTGAGCCCCGGTGGCGGAGTGGTTGTGCGCAGGACTGCGGCCCACTGGGATGGAGGTTCAATTCCAGCTCCACAGGAGCAAAGGCTGGGCCTCCTACTGCCACCACCTGAGGGCAGTGATGCTTAAAAAAATGGTTCTATTGCGCTGGGAAGCAAGTCTTCATAGCAAAGCAAGCGTCTGTGATTTGGGCTGTGAGGTCAGCTAATCTCAAGGTGAGCAGTCCGACACCGCCCGCAGCCCCAAAACGAGAGACCGTCTTGGAGAGGCACGGTCAGTTCTCCTCTGTCCCCGCCGGGGTCACCGTGAGGCTCCGACAGCGCCGTGTGCAAACTGTTCCCTGCCCCCGGTGACTTTCTCCACGACACACCCATGGTCCCTTTATCTGCATTCGTGACCGTGTGTGCGCCCTTATCTCCTCGTCTCTTCTTGGGGACTGACTGCACAGCTCCTGGCCTCTTATCAATGGTTCTTAACGGAGCACCCGGCTCACAGGAATGCCCTTCATCTTGCCTGTGCGAAGTCAGAGGTGACCTGAGGGTGGTTCCCAGTCAAGGTTAGGAGACTGTTTCAGAGCAACCGTCTTCAGCGGGTCTTCTCCCTCCACCTGTCCAGAGACTGCTTAAAGAGCGTGTGAGTTCTGACTGCGGGCAAGGGCTCAGGAGGGTCCACCCCTAAGACCTCGTACACAGCCTCCTGGCACGCTTCCACGCGCGCGCATGCACACGCACACACACACCATGTACATTTGCCTAGCAAGTTCTTTCCTGTTTTAAAGAAAAGCCACAGCTTGCCCCCGAGGAGACACGCCGTCACCCTGAACACATGTGGGCAGCAGACCATGAGGCCGGTGGGGCAGGCACATGCCTCGTTCCCTGGTTTTTCCTGTTTGCTCTCTCTGATACGGTGTCCACCCTGCAGGCCCAATGGTCCCCTGGGATGAGGCCAATTCCCAGCATGACCTGCGGGGTCAAAGAGCTTGGCGCGGGCTCATGGGAGAGTCCAGCTCTGGTGCTCACACTGCTGCCCGGCTAATCATGTCATCAGCAGGTTACACGGGAGCCTCCTAGAGATGACCCGCCGAGACCTGGGTGGAGACGTGCAACACGGGGGCGACCTTTCTGTCCTCGTTCGGGGGGGGGGGGGCGAGGCGTGGATGCACAGAAGATATAGGCAGCTGGGAGCGAAGCCCTCCAGCGCTTCGGACTGAGAAGCGGTGGCAAGTGTGAAGGTTGGAGAGGAGAAGCTTGCTGAACGCGGGGCAGACTGGGGCCGCCAACGGACGGACGGTTCCGTGGGTGCTTCTCTCGCGCAGGCCAGGTGGGTCATGTTGTGCTGTGCTGCATTCTTTTTTTGTTGTTGTTTATTATTTTTTTTGGGGGGGGCATCACTGCTCTCCGGTGGTGGGAGTAGGAGGCCCAGCCCCACTGCTGGAATTGAACCTCCGTCCCAGTGGGCCGCAGTCCCGCGCACAACCACTACGCCCCCGGGGCTCAGCCCATTGTTATTTATTTATTTTTTTTGTATGCTGCATTCTGGTGTGTGGTTTTGTTGTGGTGTTTAGGTTCGTGGGTTCCCTTTTGGTTTTTGCCGCCCTTGTTTTTTTCCCGTGAGGGGCTTCCCACGGTCTCTCTTGGCCTCGCGGGCAGAGAGGATGCGGAGAAGCCGGCAGAGCTGTGCTTGCGTTGGGGTCTCCCACGATAAAGCGAAAAACGGCGGGGAGGGAGGGGGACCCTGAAGTGGGGGTTCACCTTCGGGCTTCATTTGCCGTTTGTGTTTGGAAGTCAGGTGCTGCCCAGAAGCAGTGCAAAGAAACCCATGTGGAAATCATAACAAAGGCCCCGTGTAGACGTTTCTAAAGACTCCTAGGACATTTTACTGTAAATTCAAGTCAGGGGTGAGTACCTTCAAAAGGTATTTACGGGCAGGGGGGAATGAGGAGCCGGGACCAAGGGCTCAAGCAGAAAGCAAATGTTTTGGGACTGAGGCGGCGACCAGAGTACCAAGTGCTTGACACGCAATGTGTGGATGGATTTTAATAAGAGTTGTATGAGCCCCTCAATAGATTTAGCATTCCTTGTGGATTAAGGGCTTTTCAAATTTGGTGTTTCTGAAGATTCAACTGTTTTTCATCTTCGAGTCTCTTTTGACTCACGGCGACCCCATAAGGCAGAAGAAAACGGCCCCCAGAGGTTCCTGGGACTTTACACCTTTACTGGTGTATTGGCCTCCTGCGATTCCCTCTGAGCCGGCAGCTGGTAGGTTTGAACGGATCATCTCTTTGATAAAAGACTGTCCCTCCTCTTCCAAATAAGCCAAATTCAAGCAGCTCTGTTCCCTATGAGGCTGAGAGAAAGAGAGAGAGAGAGAGAGAAAGAGAGAGAGAGAGAGATCTGGTCTGCCAGCATTCAGAACTCCAGTCTCCACGTGGAGGAGAGGAGCAGAGTTCCAGATGCCAAATGTGTTCATGGGTCAAGCAGACAGACAGACTTGCACTTTGTTTTGTGAACCCCCCACCCCACCCCCCGGAATCTACTTCATCAGGGCCTGGGGGTTCAATGGCTCCCGATTCAAGCTGCTTGAAGGAGGGGGTCAAGACTCTCCCTCTGTATGTAGTCCCACCTCTCCGCGCGGCGCCTGGGACATTTCAGATGCCCAATAGATGTCTGTGAAATGAGGCCAGGGGGTCATGGAAGAAGAGGGAGTGTCCAAAAAAATTCAAAGGTGAATGAGAAAAAAAATTTTTTTTGTTGTTTTGGTGGTTTCAATCAGGTCTTTATTTAAAAGAAGCTGTCCAAAAGACGACTTCGCCTGGCATACCACGGAAGAGTTTACGCAGCAGGCGTCTTTTCTTCGACGGCAGATTTCTCTTCTTCTCAGCAGCTGGCTTCTTGGTAGCTGCAGCCTTCTACCCCACCACAGGCTTCTGGCTGGGAGCGCCCTTGTCATCTGATTCGACGTGGGCCTTACCACCCTGAGCGTGTGACTGCGGGCCTGCCGAAGGATGGTGTTCCTGCACGTGGCCCTTGCGTACGGATTGAGCTTCTCCATACTTCTGAGGTTTTTCAGGGGGTTCTTCTTCTGGCCTCTGCAATGACTCTCCTTGCGTGGTGCTCGCAGAGAGCGCTCTTTGTCTCTCAGGGCTTTTGAAGATTCCGCTACGGTCTGTGTTGATCATCTTGTGCCTGGGGAGCTTCTCGCGACTCTTCAGGGAGGCGGCTTTCCTCCAGACGCCACACGGCTCATGCAGTTTGCGAAATGTGAATGCGTCATTGATGACTGAAGTGTCACACGTCTGACTCAGGTTTAACTGCTAGTGGGAGGAGTCTCGAGTCGAGCGGTGTGTTCTGTTGAAATGGTCTGAAGTCTTCTTCTTCTTTTTTTTTTATTTGTGGGCATCACTGCTTTCCGGCGGTGGGAGTAGGAGGCCCAGCCCCACTGCTGGAATTGAACCTCCGTCCCAGTGGGCCGCAGTCCCGCGCACAACCACTACGCCACCGGGACTCAGCCCCACAGGCTTCTTTTCAGTGTGTTTTCTCCTATGTAGATCTGGAGTTGAGGACCCACTAAAGGTTTTCAAACATCCCTTATTTTGTTTGATAAGGCTTCTCTCCAGTGTGAGTCTTCTTATGTTTAGATAGGCTGAAGTTCTGACTGCAGGATTTCCTACTTCCCTAAGTCATCTCTCACTGAGAGTTCTCTTATGTTTTGCTGTTCGGTGCTAGCCGACAAGTCAAGCAGTCCTGAAAGGGGGAGTGAGGATTAGGAAAAGAAAGAAGAGAAGAAAGACATGGGGAGGGCACCAGTGAATACTGAAGCCACAAGTTTATTTTACCCTTTGTTTTTAACACTCCAGAAACAACTCAGGGTCATGTTACCTCACAACGAAGCAGGTGTGCACATCAACAACGTCTACGTCCTGCCAAGTTAAACATCCTTGAAGACTTTCTGATTTCTCAAGACTGAGAAAAAGTCTCTATCCTTTATTATGTTAAACCGCAAGGTCAAGCATCAGATACTGGCATTTAAGTCACAAAGTCTTTAACTATTTCAAAACTGAGCTTTAGTGGCCTACAACATTTTGCTGGGTTTGAGGCTTGATTGAAGGTTTTGCCACATTCCTTACCTTCATGAAGTCTCTCTGCCCCGTGAGTACTCACACATTTAATTAAACCTGAGGCACCACTAAAGATTTTGCCTAATTCCTAACACTCACGGGGCCTCTCTCCACTGCGACTTCTCATGTATACATTTATGTTTGAGGAAGGGCAAAAGGCTTTGCCACATTTCTTACGTAGATAGGTTTTTCCGCAACTAAGTGTTTGCATAGGATAAGACTGACATATGCAGGCCTCTCCTTGTTTTTCATACTGACAAATACTGCATTTAGAATGAGCTGTGAAATGATCCACAAGTGGAGAATGATCGATGGAAGAGTTTTCAAGCTGACAGCATTCCAAAGTGCATGTTTCCCTAAGCGTTTCTTTCAGCACCCCCCAAGACCTGGAATCCAGTGGAAGCTTGGTGGGCTTCGACTGTCTCTTTCACAGACATCCTCTGCCCTATGTCTGCTCACAGAAGTGATCTTGTTGATATCTTGTCCTTCGGTGATAGGCAGGTTCCAGATTGCTCCATTCCCCAACAAGTCAATTACTGCATAGTGCTGTCTTCTATCAAATAAAGCCGTCATCAGATGTGTGCTCCACCGTGAGCGGCTGTTTCTCGGGGGTGAGAAATCATTTTTAAAGACATCTTTTTTTTTTTTTTTGGGGGGGGGGGAGTATCACTGCCCTCTGGCGGTCGTGGGAGCCACCCAGCCTTGCTGCTGCTGGATTTGAACCACCAACCTAGTGGGCCGCAGTCCCGTGCTCTACCACTACGCCACCGGGGCTCAGCCCCGAGCAGCAGTTTTCTTATTTTTTTGTTTGGTTTTGTTTTTTGGGGGGCATCACTGCTCTCCGGCGGTGGGAGTAGGAGGCCCAGCCCCACTGCTGGAATTGAACCTCCGTCCCAGTGGGCCGCCGTCCCGCGCCCAACCACTACGCCACCCACCGGGGCTCAGCCCCCGAGCAGCAGTTTTCAATCGACTTTTTGGGTCGACTCACCCGCTGCACTCGCTTCAGCGCCCCGTCACTTCCTCCCTGCCTCCTGCTTGTCCTTCCTTCTTCCCTAACCCTCGGAACTTTGTCCTTGCGCAAATGCTGCCGTTTTCCATCTTACATAGTGGGTTGATAGTAACACGGGGGAATCGCCCGGACTATGGAACTGACACTTCAAACTCGAATACCGCTTTTGTTTCTTTTTTACATCTAAAAATTTTAATCAAAGCGGGTAAAAGAAAAAAAAAAAAGACAGACGTTGAGTTCTCTCTGTGGCCATTATTGACTGCGCAAAACAGATACAAGTGTCACTCGCCCCCATGGGCACCCTCTAATTCTCCGGTCTCTGGCTAGAGGAGACTCTGATCTCTGTTTTTCTCTTCTCCTCCTGATAGGTTGTATCTTAGATGATTGTTCGGGAAGCTGTCAAGCCCTCCGATGCTGCTACTCACTTCACTAGGAACAGAACGTGACCCGGGTGAACTCTACTGATTAAAAGGATCGTCCCATAAGACTAAGGGCGTAAGTCTACAAACCCAGAAAAGTAATTCCATGAGACGTTTGGGTCCCTCTGTCAAGTACCTGGGACAGCATCCCCTAGGAGCGAAGGGATAGAAGCCACTGCCGTGGAGTCTTCTAACGTGTCCAGACCCGACAGAGGGCTCCCAAGACTGCAAAATCTCTTTATTCACCATTTTCTCCAAATCATTTTACTAAGAGCTAATGCAGACATCATACCATTCCATAGTTTAAGTATGTAAGACAGTATTGTACAATTGCTGCCACAATCAGTTTCTTCCTTTTCTAAAAGAATCATTTTATTGGGGGGGGGGTCCCACGACTCATCGCAATCTGTCCGTTCATCCATCCTGTCAAGCATGTTTGTACATTTGTTGCCCTCTTCATTCTCAAGACATTTTCTTTCTACTTGAGCCCTGGGCATCAGCCCATTTTTCCCCTTCCATTCCTCCCACCCACCTTCACGAACCCTTGATAATTTATACATTACTTTGTCATGTCTTACACTGTCTGACATCTCCCTTCACCCACTTTTATGTTATCGGTCCCCCGGGGGGGGCAGTTATATGTAGTTCAGTGTGAAAGGTTCCCCCTTTCTACCCAACCTTTCTTTTACCTCCTGGTATTGCTACTCTCATTATTGGTCCCCAGGGGTCTATCTATCCTGGATTCCCTGTGTTTCCAGCTCTTATCTGTACCTGTGTACATGCTCTGCTCTAGCTGGATTTGTAAGGTGGAATTGGGGTCATGGTAGTGGGAGCATAGGAGGCATTAAAGAACTAGAGAAAAGCGGCATGTTTCGTAGGTGCTACACTGCACTCTGACCGGCTCATGTCCTCCCCGAGATCCTTCTGTAAGGGGATGTCCAGTTGCCTACCGATGGACTTTGAGTCTTCACTCTGCACTACCCCTCATTTAAAATTATATGAAATTGTGTTCTTTGCTGCCTGATACCCGATCCCTTCAACACCTTGTGACCACACAGGCTGGTGTGTTTCTTTCATGTGGGCTTTGTTGCTTCTTGGCTAGGTGGCCGCTTGTTTACCTTAGATGCGGTATCTTTTGATAGCCGGGCACCACCAGCTTCCTTCACATTTGTTTATGTACCTGCTTCGTTCTTGGCAATCACCTGGGGAAGGCGAGTCTCACGGAATGCCAGGTTAACAGAACAAAGTGTTCTTGCCTCGAGGGAAAACTTGAGTGGAGGCTTCATGTCCATCTGCGAGGGGTCCCTTTCTTAAAATTCAAAACCAGGCAGCGCTGGCTCTGCTTCTGGCAAGCCACATCCCACAGAGAGTGAAATTAAGAACAGCAGCAGATTTCTCATCAGAAACTGCATCTTCCAAGTGTGAGAGACGAGGATCCTGCTTGTCTCTGGGGAGAAGGGGTTCGTGGCTGGGAGGCGCCTGAACCAGGGGGGCTGGGGACGTTTGAAACAGGTAGTGTTGTCACCCAGCCTGTTTACTTCGTGGAAACGGAGCCAGAGGCTTCTGATCTGGGTCACGCCCTCACCACGAGCTGGGGCGGGTGTCTTGGCACAGTGACTTGACCTCTGTCTTTCTGTCCACCCATCTCCAAAATCCTTCCCCAGGATGCCTCCTTGTGAGGCATTCCCCTATTTAATACACCTCAAGAACAGAATCTGGAATGGAGTCCCTCTTACTATTGTCGATCATCATCACTGTGAGGACGTCATCTTTTTTTTTGGGGGGGGCATCACTGCCCTCAGGTGGTGGGAGTAGGAGGCCCAGCCTTTGCTCCTGTGGAGCTGGAACTGAACCTCCATGCCAGTGGGCCGCAGTCCCGCGCGCAACCACTACGCCAGCCCCTCGGACGTCATCTTTTAAAAGATGTGCAACTGCATCTCCTTACCAAAAAAATGCCATGTGTGGCCGAGAGGGATAAAAAAAAAAATGCACTAAGGGCTCAAGTAGGAAGAACATGCATGTACAGAGGTGCTTGACACAACAGATGGATGGTGATAAGAACTGTGCAGGCCCCCCAGAAAATGATTTTTGAGAAAGAAAAATCAATATACCTCTTTGTTTATATGTGCCAGGCCCTCTTAGGACACCAGCTATGGCGAGGTAGGCACCTGAGGCCTGGTGCCCCGCAGTCCACACTGTGGGGGCCTGGGGCCCAGCTGGAGCCTGCTGCCTCGGAGCCCGGGGGGAGGGGTGTTTGCAGAATTCACAGTAAAGACTGTGAACGCCCCACCACTCGGGCATCCTCCCTTGGCCCCCCACCTCTCCCAGCAAACAGTCACTTCTACACCTTTCTGCTTGCCGGAGTTGGTCCTGCTTACTGCTCCGGCTCTCTCCAGGCCCAACCCGTCCGGCCCCATCCTCGCCACCCTCTGGCTATTGGCTGAGACCCATTCCCGGCTTGGAGAGGCCATCTGGGGTCATGGCTCCTGGCCGCCTATGTCATCTTTGAAGCCAGCAAGGGAGCGTGTCTTTCATCTCCTGTTGTCCTCTCCCCAGCTCCCAGACGACTCCCCCTCCTGCCTGCAGGGCTCACCTCCAGAGCAGGACTGCTCTGGACTTGTCCCCAAAATCCCCAGGACAACCTCCCTATTTTTAAGGTCCTTCCACTGAACTCCACCTGCGCCACTCCCTCTGCCACGTAAATGACAACATCAACTGTCCGCAGGTTCCAGGTGGCAGGACGGGCACAGGCCTCTGAGTGGAGCATTGTTCTGCCCGCCACACCCTTGTCAGGCCTCACCCAGTCCTTGCCCTTCCCCTGCCCATTTCCTTCTGCTCTTCCCGAAGTGCTGACCAACCTACAGCTCCTGGAACGGGTCAAGAGCTGCCCAGCCACCAGGTCCTAACAGGTGCATGTCCTTCTGATGGGACCCCTCCCCCTCCTCTCATCATTGATGCCTCCTGACAGGGCTCTGCCCATCCCTTCTTGGTTGGGTCGGCATGCCTGGACAGTGCTGGCACCTGGGCCAGCCTCAGTGTCCCCACCTGCCTCCCAGCAGACAGGGGCGGAGCCAGCTCACCTCTGTGCTTCCCCCAGTCTCCCAACAGGACTGCAAAGTGTAGGCTCCCTGGTAAACTGTGGAATGGGAACGCAGACTGCACCTAGCAGGGGCAGCTGGTGCTCCACCCTCAGTGTCCTTCTCCCGAAGGTCCTGGGAGGACTCCTCCCCCCAGGGCCCCCCACCCAGGGCCGAATGTTTTTGAGGTATCTGCCAAAGTAAGGTTCTCTGGCCACCTTGTTAGGACCTCTGCCCCTTCCCAATCACTCTCCTCTCTCTCTCGCAGAGTTGGGGAGGCTGTGGCATTTTCAGGATCCAGCAAAGAGGAAGGGGGGTCGTTGGAAGCTGTCCCAAGCCAGGGTCTCTGGGAATCAGCCTCAGAGAGGGTAACCAGGTGACAAAAAGTCCCCTTATGGTCGGCCCATGGGGAAGTGAGGGAAGGGGCCAGCCAATGAGAGGCTGCCGTCAAGAAGGCTGGGACTGACCCGTCTCGGCCACTCGCCCAGGGGCTGGCCACAGCAGACCTGGTGGAAAGCCGGCCACCAGCATGCACTTGGCATGAGTGTAAACCAGACCAAGCAGAACCACCACTTGCCACGGGGTGGGCTCCAACCCACGGGCCACCAGGCTTCGTGGTCCCGACCCCTTGAGAATGAATAGCCAGGCCTTTCTTCTGAGGCGCCTCCGGATTCGAATGGCCCCCCTTCCTATTCACAGTGGAGCACGTGGCCCATCTGCCCCCTCCCAGGGCCTTCTGGCTTGCGTAGAGGGGTGATGGGGGCATGCTCGACCATTAGGCATGGTCAGACTCCTGTCCTGGTGGGGCAATGGACCCCGGAACCTCTGCCGGCTGTGGCCAGACAACTCGGGGCCTGCCCAGAGCACCCAGCCCTGGAGAGGCCATGGGCCCTGCAGGGGAACGAGGTGTGAGATGTGGGGAGCACACGGGAATGCCGGAGTTCTCCCAGGCTCCTCCGATAGGGAACACAGTCATGGCGCCCCTTCTACCAGGTCTGACTCTGCAACCCACCATGGCAGGGGCCAGGAAATGGTGGGGGTGGGGTGCGGGGTACAGAGAGGTGTCGGGAAGTTTCCAGAAAGGCGGGCAGTTGCATTCTTGTGTTTCGTCGATATCAAGGCTTTCGCTGGCCAGGGTTTCTCTCCCCGTTTTGTTCCCCCGCCTGTCCTAGCAAGGCAGAGCTCAGCTTCGTTCCAAAACAGGCCCCCAAATGCCGCGCTGGAGCTGAGGCAGCAGGGGTAGGGGGAGTGGGGAAGGCTTCCAGGGAGCTCCAGCCCTCATCCCACCACCGGGCTGAGGTCCTGCAGCAGGGACCGCGGGGGGGCCCCAGGGCCTGGCCGGACGCAGAGGAAGGCGGCTCAGGCTGCCCAGTGGCTCTTGCAGGCTGGGCTCGCTGGGCCGCAAAGAGGGACAGAGGGGGGCGGGGGTCAAGGGGCTGCTGTAGGGGGAGTCAGTGAGGCCCCCAGTTCCCTGAGTCCCTTGCTAAGTCGGCCAGCTCTACGGGCAGGCAAGGCATCCAGGGCCCCTTAAGACGGACCCTGGACCTCCGCCGTCCATCCGCAGGCAGAGAGAGGCAGGCGTGCGGTCACCGGCTCTGGGCGCGAGCCGCCTTTATTTGCTTATGTGGCTGCGTGGCCAGGTGCTGCAGGTGGCCCTCGATGTGCAGCAGGAGGGCGTCCATCATGTGCAGGACCCCCCGGAGGAGCGTGCGGTCTGAGACCGGGGCCCGCCGCTTCCAGGAGCCGCAGGGGTCAGGGGCCACGTGTGCGGGTGGATTCTAGGACCAAGAGGGGGGGGAGCAGTGAG
>PVJH01043491.1:0-13503 GCA_004026705.1 Nesogale talazaci | reverse complement strand
AATACAGCAGCAAGGCTGGGCTTGCTACTCCCACCAGGGCAGTGATGCCACAAAAAAAAACAAAAACAAAAAAACAAAAAAAACAAAAAAACTTTAACAAGGGGCTGAGCCCCGGTGGCGTAGTGGTTGTGCACGGGACTGTGGCCCACTGGGACGAAGGTTCAATTCCAGCAGTGGGGCTGGGCCTCCTACTCCCACCACCGGAGAGCAGTGATGCCCCCCCCTCCAAAAAAAAAAAAAACTTTAATGAGGTCTTTTGCAGCCAATTAATAGAATGGAAAAGGGCAGTGAGAAAGCACGGGGGGCGAGGGGGGGCGGTGCGCGCAGCCAGGAAAGAAGCAGGAAGAACGAACAAAAGAGGGAGAGAAAGAATGAAGAGTTCCTCCAAGTGAAAAAAGAAAGAGGAAAAATAATCTAGGCGTGGCTTCCCTGACCAAACTCTCAGGCCTTGGGATCGCCCAGGAGCTCAAGATGCTCCTGTTTCTCTCTCCCTGCTGACCCTTCCCTTCCCAAAAGTCCTTCACTACCTCCAATAAAGCCTATATATTTGCTTTTCATCCCTAAAAAAAAAAAAAGAAGCTAGCAAAAATGAGGTAACAAGAAATCAAAGAGAAATCTAAAGAAATCAAATTCTAAAATACCTTTATCTTCTGCCCAGGGGCGTTATTTTTTAATACTCAGATTTGATTTGTGATTTTGTGCATTCGTTAGGTTGAATTATAAATTTATATGGCAAGTCAGAATGGCAGCATGACAATATATAGAAGATCTGGTTATAATTCACCCACTTAAAATTGTAAAGGTTCTCCTTTGCCACAAAATTAAATCCACATGTCCCACCAGGAACTTTGGGGACTATACAATCTGGCAGCAACATCCCTTTCTGGCCACATCTTTTGCCAAGCAATCCAGCCTCACAGAGTGCTTGCCAAACATCTTCACACCTCTGACCATTTCTCCTGGCTGGTGCAATGCCTGGCCTCCCGACTTTTACCTCTTCATCATCTGGATTTCTCCTTCACCAGTCTACTCAGATGTGTTTTCTTCCCCAAAATAATTCTCTATTCCACTTGCATATTAGTCATTTCTTTTTACACCAGTCTGTGTGCTCACGAGGTGTTGATAGGACTAGGTATCAGGCATCAAAGAACAAAAAAATCATATGATTGTGAATAAGGGGGAGTTCAGAGTGGAGACCCAAATCCCATCTGTAGGAAACTGAGCATTCCCTTACAGAAGGGTCACAGGGAGGAGAAGAGCCAGTCAGGGTTCAGTGTAGCAAAGTAGCTATGAGGAAACATACAACTTTCTTATAGTTCTTTAATGCTTCCTCCCCAACCATCCATTCCACGATCATCATCCCAATTCTTCTTTACAGATCAAGCTAGACCAGAGGATGTACACTGCTACAGATAAGAGCTGGAAGCACAGGGAATCCAGGACAGAAAAAACACTCAGGACCAATAATGAGAGTAGTGATACCAAGAAGGTAAGGGGAAGGTAGGGGGAGAAAGGGGAAACTGATTACAATGATCTCTATATATTCCCCTCCCTAGGGGAAGCTGGACAATAGAAAAGTGGGTGCAGGGAGTTATCAGACATGAAAAAATAATAATAATTTATAAATTATCAAGGGTTCATGAGGAAATGACAGAGGGAAGGGGGAAAATGAGCTGATACCAAGGGCTCGAGTAAAAAGAAAATTTTTTTAGAATGACGATGGCAACAAATGTACAAATATGCTTGACACAATGGATGGATGTATGGATTGTGAAAAGAGTTATACGAGTCCCCAATAAAATGATTTATATTAGAAAACAGCCATTTATTTTCGCACTTTTGTAATAGTATTTTCATGTATTTCATACCTTTGGATATTCTTAACACATGGGGCTGAGCCCTGGTGGCGTAGTGGTTGTGCGCGGGACTGCGGGCCACTGGGACGGAGGTTCAGTTCCAGCAGTGGGGCTGGGCTTCCTACTCCCACCACCGGAGAGCTGTGATGGCCCCCCCCAAAAAAAAACAAAAACAAAAACAAAAAACATGGCACCCTCTCTGTTGAATGAAGCTACAACTATGAATTTCACAATTATATTAGAATCATGAAGGCTGATCTTAGAGCCATTTGCAGAAACAACAATGAGTGTAATCTAAAAGAACTGTGCCGGCAGCAGGATGCATTGGGATTTGCTTTGTTATTGACCAAAGACACTGGTTATTGATGTCGAGCAAGAGAAAAGCCTGCCTGTACGGGATTCATCAGAGAGAGCAGTGACCGAGTCCAGAACAGTGCAGGACCCATCTGACAGGTCATTGGTGTTGTCTGGGAAGTAGGAGGGGCCCAGGGGACAGGCATTCTGCCTGCCATGGGAGTTGTATTGTCTTATGGCTAAATAATTTCTTTCTTTCTTTCTTTCTTTCTTTTTTTTTTTGGCATCACTGCTCTCCAGTGGAGGGAGTAGGAGGTCCAGCCGCACTGCTGGAATTGAACCTCCATCCCAGTGGGCCGCAGTCCCGCGCACAATCACTACGCCACCAGGGCTCAGCCCAACTTCTTTCTTATAAATGGCATTAAAAAATTAGTTCTAATTGGTAGAAAATAGTTATCAAATCAATACATTGCTAACACATTGTGGCAGTCATATACTCTGGTGCCAATTTGACTAAGAGTATAGGGGTGGAATCTAGCCTGACAATCTGGAGATAGCCAAAGAGGCCTCTCTGTAGGCATGACTTTCTCCTGAGAATTCTGAGAAGTCTTGCAGTATTTCCCAATTGGAGGAGAGAGACTATAGACTCAGTCTCTTGGAGCCAGTCTACTGACAAGACAGAGGGTGGCAAAAAATCCTGAGTCCTAGAACCTGGAGGAGCCAGAGGAGAAGCCACATGGGCTTGTCCTGATGGAACCAGACCTCTGGGGCCGGAGAAGCCACAGAGAGACTCCTGCCAGTACTGACATGCTTCTACCGCCCATGGATACTGCTGATGGACCCTGAGCCCTAGAAATGAGGAGCCATGGGACACCCCTGCCAGCACCAGGTTGCTTCTACTGCCCCTGAATACACAAGACTCTGCACCCACCAGCCTGTGATTGTCCTGGTGTCATTGCACATGCTTTGTGAGTCGGAAGGAGACTTTATAGACTGGTATCAGACATATGGGTTAATATTAAGATGACCAGACATCCTGCTTTTTAACAATTTGTCCTGCATCCTGTGGCATTTTAAAATTAAATAAATATATTACAATATTCTGTTTGCATTCTATGAACATTTTTGTTTTTCCATACAGACCAAATTTTAAATTGAGAACCCCCACCTCCCCCCAGTCAATGGTGTCCTGCTTAAAATCTGGTCACTTCAAGGTGAGTGAGAGAAGGCCTATAGGGATTGATTAAGACTAAGGTAACAGAGAGAAAATACTGAAACCAAAATGGAGATTGAGCATGATAGTGGGACAAGAGGGAAGCAAATGGAAATAGAGGAAGGAACTGGTGGATAACGAGCATTTATAGAGGTTCAAATATAGGTATGTACATAGGTGCATGTATTTATAAGTGATGATGGGGAAATAGATTAATGTGCATACTAAAGGGTTAGTAGTAGGACAACAGATGGGCATTGGACCTCCACTCAAGTACTTCCTCAGTGCAAGAACACTTTGTTCTATTAAATTGGCATTCCAAGGTGCTCACCTTTCCAACACGATCACTGAAGACAAATGTGTACATAAGCAGAGGTGGTGAAGAAAGCTGATGGTGCCCAGCTTTCAAAAGATGTAATGTCTGGGGTCTTAAAGGCTTGAAAGTAAACAAGCAGCCATCTAGCTCAGAAGCAACAGAGCACACATGGAAGAAGCTCACCAGCTTGTGGGATCACGAGGTGTCAAAGGGATTACATATCAGGCTTCAAGAACTAAAAAACATAACATTGCGTGCTCCCTTTCCTGGTATGATCTCTGAGGACACATGTGTGCATAAGCTAATGTGGTGAAGAAAGCTGATGGTGCTTGGCTGCCCAAAAATATAGTGTCTGGGGTCTTAAAAGCTTGAGTAAACAAGCAGTCATTCAGTTCAGAAGCAATAAAGCCCACACGGAAGAAGCACAACAGCCTGTGTGATCATGAGATGGTGAAGGTATCCAGTGTCAGGCATCAAAGAGCTAAAATTATATTATTATTAATGAGGGGGAGTACAGATTGGGGACCCAAAGTCCATCAATAGGTGAAATGACATCCTCTTGCAGAGGGGTTACAAGAAGGAGATGAGTCAGTTAAGATACAGGGTAGTAGCATTGAAATATGCAACCTTCCTCTAGTTCCCAAATGCTGCCTCCCACCCACTATCATGACCCCAATTCTACCACATAAATCCAGCTAGACCGGGAGATGTAACAGTGAAGTTGGAAACATGGGAAACTTAGGATAGATGATCCCTCAAGACTAGTAATAGGAGTGGTAATACCAGGAGGGTGGAGGGATGGAGGAATAGAAAGGGAGAACCGACCTCAGGGATCTACACGTAGCCTCCTCTCTGGGACACACACAACAGGGAAGTGAGTGTTGGTACACATTGGACAGTGTACAGGATGAAAACAATGGCTGAGTCCTGGTGGTTTAGTTGTAGTTTGCGGGACTGCGACCCTTGGGTTGACAGTTCAAATCCAGCAGCAAGGCTGGGCTTGCTACTCCCACCAGGGCAGTGATGTCACACACACACACAAAAGAAAGAAAATAATAACAATTTGTAAATTACTAAGGATTCAAGGGGGAGGGGCAGAGGAAAGGAAATATAGGGAACTGATACTGGGGGCCTGGAAGGAGGGAGGATGTTTTGAGAGTGATGATGGCAATAAGTGTGTAAATGTGGTCTGCATACAATTGATGTTTGTATGGATTGTGATAGGAGTTATATGAGTCCCCAATAAAATGATTCATTAAAAAAAAAAAAAAGGTACCAGGAGGGATAAACCTGCGTACTGACATCAAGTATTTTGCTAACAAGGCAGCGTGCAACATCTCAGAAAAGCTTGCGATAAGTATCGTAGCAAGCACCACAGACATCTGAAGGAACAGCATTGATATTAAAGGGAAGAGCAAATGGAAGTCTTTGAGGCAGGTGATATGTTCTAAGAGATGCAATTTGGCCTGTGGCAGAACTAAAATGACAAAGGGAAAGAAGCAGCAAGAGGTAAGTGAGGTAGGGGCATTATTTGTCCCCTCAGACTCTTGCTAATAGCAACTATTCTTAATCTTTAAATGTCAATCTCCTGGGAAATCACTTCTTTCTCAATTTGCATTCTCCCCAATTACTATGATATGGAAAATCTCTTCATGACAATACTGGCTGTTTTAATGTGTATTCTTTATTGGTTTCTTCATTATCTGTAGCTCATTTTTGTGCTTTTTTTCCCCTTTTTGATTTTAGGGTCTCTGTATTCTGATTAGTAATCCTTTAAAAATTACATATGTTGCAAATATTTCCTTCCAACTTGTCTCAATTTTTTTTGGGGGGTGGGTATCACTGCCCTCAGGTGGTGGGAGTAGGAGGCCCACCCTTTGCTCCGTGGAGCTGAAATCGAACCTCCATCCCAGTGGGCCGCAGTCCCGCGCACAACCACTATGTCACGGGGGCTCAGCCCCAACTTGTCTCAATTTTTATGAAATCTAACTTGTCACTTTAAAAATGACTTCCAGGGGCTGAGACTGGGCAAAGACTGGGCCTCCTACTCCTACTACCACCAGAGGACAGTGATGCATAAAAAAACTTTAAAAAAATGACTTCTGGGTTTTGTTTCTAGGCTAAAAAGGCCTCCCCATCACAAAATAGAGAAATATTTTTCCTATATTACTTTCTGAGTGTTTTATCATTTTATTGTTAATTATATTTAGCTATGTAATATACTTAGAATTTATATTTGTACATGTTAAATTTAAGAGTGTAAATAGGGGCTGAGCCCCGGTGGCGTAGTGGTTGTGCACAGGACTGCGGCCCATTGGGACGGAGGTTCAATTCCAGCAGTGGAGCTAGGCCTCCTACTCCCACCACCGGAGAGCAGTGATGCTCCCCAAAAAAACAAACAAAACAAAACAAAACAAAAGAGTATAAACATACAAAATGTCAGATGTATATATATATATAATTTTCTTTGCCATTTGCAATAAAAAATTTTTAATTAAAAAAAATACGCACTGAAAAAAAATCTGGTCACTTTAGTCACTATGACCTTGGACTGGACTGGGTTGGGATGCTTTCTCAATGTCCCATTCCTCTTGTATACAAACTTTCCCCTTATAACCATTTTGTGGGGATGCAGAGCTCACAATCTTTTTAAAAAAAATTTAATAATAGTGTTACTGACATCTCTTACACAATCCATTATGTCCATTCACATACAATCGTGTTTTCCAGTCCCCTCGACAGGAATCAATGTTATCAGCAACCCCATCCTGCTTTCCCCACCCCCTCTCCTTCCATAACCTCAGGGAACAGTTACTGCTCTCATTGTTTCTGAAGGATTATCTATCTTAAATTTCATGTACCGGACAATTTTACATATAAAGTGAATATGCTTGAATTTAGCATGATTAATAAGGCAAAACAAAAAAGAATTACCTTAATAGGAAGGGGAGGAAGTCCTGTGAGGAACTAGAGGATATTAATGTGGTTAATCAGTGCCACAAGGCACCCTGGATTTAACCTGTGTTCCCTGATGGGGACTGTCCAATTACTCTGTAGATGAGCTAAGGGGCTCTGTTGCTTCCTTGCCTCTTCGCATCGACTTGGTTGTATGTTTTTCAGCATTTGAGCTCACACTCTTACCCAGCATACCTCCCCTCCCCCCACCACTGCCCGCCAGCTCTTCAGAACCCAGGCGCACATGCATCTGTGGTGATTAGTGTACAGGGATTCATGGGTGGTCTACAGGACTTCTAACTGAATCTCTTCCTTTGCTTCTTTTTTATTGTTAATGCTAGACCTTTCTAGAACCAGGGCATACCTTAGAATGTGTCTCTACCATGAAGTAAAAGAAATAAAGGGTAATAAAAGGTATTTTATCATCTGTTTCACTGTCTTAAAATTACTTCTCTGATTTTACTGTTGGACATGTTATCACAAACCTTGAAAGATAGGGCTGAGCCCTGATGGCGTAGTGGTTGTGCGTGGGACTGCGGTCCACTGGGTTGGAGGCTCAATTCCAGCAGTGGAGCTGGGCCTCCTACTCCTACCACCAGAGAGCAGTTATGCCTCCCCCCCAAAAAAACAAAACAAAACAAATACGAAGAAAGCATCCCAACCCAGTCCAGTACAAGTCATAAGTCTGATATTAGCCCATATGCCTGATACCAGTTTATAATGTCTCCTTTTGACTCACGAAGTCACAGGTCAGTGGGTGCAGATTCCTGGTGCTGGCAGGGGTCTCCCCATGGCTCCTCGCTTTTAAGGCTTAGGGTCCATCAACAGCATCTAGTGGTGGCAGAAGCAACTCATCACTGGCAGGGGTCCCCACGTGGCCTCTTCAGCTTCAGAGATCTGGCACCATCAGGGCAAAACCGTGTGGCTTCTCCTCCAGCTCCTCAGATGCTGCCATCTTGTCTTGTCCATGATTCATCGTTTCTCGGACTAACTTCTAACAACTGGGGAAGATATCTTCTCATTTCTAAGAGGGAAATATCGTGAGATTTCCCAGAAGTCTCAGGAGAAAGCCATGCCCACACGGAGGCCTCATTGGCTACTCAATGGCTATCTCCAGATTAACAGGCTAGACTCCACCCCTACATCTCAGTCATGAAATTAACATAAGCACATGACCGCCACAGAGAGTGAGTTTGGGTTTGGCTTTTGATATATTGGTAGGTAATCCTAGAGGGAAAAACAGGTAAGCAGTTGACTGCTAACAAAAGATTTAGTGGTTGAAAACCACTCAGTGGTGTTGTGGGTAAAAAGATCTGGTGATCTACTTCAAAATTGACTTCAAGGCACCCAATGACAAGGACAGATGTGTTGGAGGAATAAGTAAATTAAAAATTATTGTTGTTGTTGTTAGTTATTGCTGAGTCAGCTCCGATTCCTGGTGATCCCCCGGGTCACACAGTCCTGTGCCATCTTCAAGAGCATTAGTATGATCAAGTTCATTGTTGCAGCCACTGCATATTTTCAGCACCTTCCAATTTAGGGAGTTCATCTCTCAGTATTACATCAGTCTTCAGTTGTAATCTATAGGGTCTTTGTTGGCTAAATTTCAAAAGCAGATCCACCAGTACTTCTTTCCAGCCTTAGTTCAGAAGCTTCACTGAAACCTGCCCATGTCATTCACCTTCAAATACCAGTGGCATTGCTTCCAGCAACAGCAAAGTGCACACCACAACAATATGATACAGAGACCGATGGGTGATGGAAGTTAAGGAAAAACTGAAGTCAACTGAAGTTGAATCCTGACATAGGGATGAATCATTCCACACCCCATTTATTATCCCTGCAAGAGACAGAGACAGTGAGAGAAAGAACTGACAGTCTCAAGTGGCAGGGACTCAAGGTACCTGTTACAACAGTCTGCTTTGTGCATGATACAGAAACCAGAGATACTGAGTAAGTAAGAGGAACATTCTCTGGACAGTGAGAAAACCATGTGGAGAAAGGCTGCTTTTCCTCTGAACACTGTCATCTTGTACTATCTATACTACTCTTTGTTTCTGGGGAGAAAAGCGATAGGCCAAAAAGTACATGATTGTGAGGGCTGTTAATGATATTCAAATTATTCACTGGAATATCTCACCCAAATTATCTTTCTATCTGCACCTCCTCAAAATCTCAAATGCACTGATAGGCATATTTTTTAATGTTTAGCAAAGTAACAATTTTGAGTATATGAGTTGACAAAGACCTATAGTGTAGGATACACATATCTAAGTATTATCCAGCTATCAAGGGTACTAACTTGGATATTGTTGTAGTCACTCTTGTCTTTATGCTCTTAACTGTTGATGGCTTCTCCTCTGGGAATATGTTGAGAAATGTGCAACAGTAGTTCTGAGAGGGAGAAGGTAAAGTCTTAAATTCAATCACCTACAGGTTTACTGCTTATTCTACTCAGAAGATATAATCTCAAGATTATTTGTCATTCTGCTTCATTACTGGGGTTGCCTTCACAAAGGAGTGCAAACTCAGGAGTTTAAAACAGTGGACTGTTTTTTTTTTTTTTTAACAATGGACATTTGTTGTCCCACAGTTCTGAAGGCAAGAAATTCAAAGCTCAGTGTCGGCAAGTTATAATGGAGTTGTAGCTTTGATGAGAGCATTATAACTCCAATGTGGTCTCCACACTCTCTGCCTGTGCCCAGTCAGTAGACCCTCCTGTTACTGGGTAACATGTGTAAAGATCCTCTTTCCATAGAAGCCACTCTGGGTGTCTTCACAGATACTGGTACTTGGGGCATCTTCAAGGGGGACGCAATCCATCCCTAACATTTCCAACTAAGAAGTTTTGGCAGCCTGTTTCAGCATATTTTGGGGGGGAGGGGCAGGCATCACTCCTAGTGGGAGTGCTCCTAGAGAGCTGCTGCTGGGTTTGAACCACCAACTCTGTGGGCCACAGTCCCACACACAATCACTATGCCCCCCGGGGCTCAGCCCTGTTTCAGCATATTTATGAGAGAAGAGAGGACTTATTTGAAGAGGCCTAGCTTTTACTGTGTTATTTAAAAGCATCAGTTACCACCTTCCATCAATTTGATTCCCACTCAAGGAGACCCCAGGTGTGTCATTTAAACTGTGCCCTATGGGGCTTTTGATGACTGATGTTCAGAAGCAAAACACCAGGTCTTTTTTCCACCTTTTTTTCCCCTTTGGATGGAGGGGTGGGTGGGCTGGCTGTATTAATCAGGTATACAGCCACGACAGCCTTTTATATACGACTCTGACCTATATTCAACTGCAATCTAGAGTTTAGTATAATAGCAATGGGAAATCCTTAATCTCAAGATTCCATTTCTTTTAAACTAACCACCAAGGGATTTCTGAGGCCCAGAGTCTGTCTGATTTATAGAATCCAGATCAAGAGTGTGTCAACAAAAACTACAGATCTGGAGACGGAAAGAGATTTAGACAGTTGAGAGAACTCTGTTCTAGCCAGGTAGATCTACAAGTCCAGGGACTTTGTTAAACAGCAAGTCACAGAATATCTCCTGAATGTCTTGTTTGTTTTTGTTTTCTTGTAAAATACGGTCTAACCAAATTCTTCAGTCAGTCCTGGTCTATCTTGTTGCCATCGTGTGAGTGTTACTGGGGAGGTGAAAACATGACTGATGACTGTGGTGGGAAAACGAACTAAACGTGTCGTGAATTGTGACCCTGTTTACACTTCTACTTTAACCGTAATCATTTGTTTAAACAAAAAGTTCAACATTTGAAATTCTCTGGGTGTGTGTATAATAGAAACATCTCTTATTTCACTGTGCAGACTCAGACAGCACTTGCATATGTTGACATTCATAATCGGAGAATAACATCTTGCACTACCAAATAATTGTAGGCAGAACTCTGAGTTAATAGCTTAACGTTTTAGTCACATGCTAATGTACCCTTTAAATGGTTAAAACTCTGTAGCATGCTAATTCTTTCTTTAAAACTTTATTATTTCTCAGAGGCTTATCTTCTTCTAATATTTGGTTGAGGTTATTGATACAATCAATTCTACATATAAAGAATATGGTAAATTTCTGCTCTCTCACTGGTATTCCTCAGTGGTGTCCCAGCCCAACCCTGTGAAGATGCCAGCCCTCAAAGCAAATTAGAGACCTTGATGCCTCAAAAGCCAGTTCAAAGGGTAGCCTTGTCTCAAGACACAGATATTGTGAACGAGATCATCTTCTGAAAACCAAAGGATAGTTTAGGTTCAAGAATAAAGTCTGCCTGCTTTGAGCAGTGTGCTCTTTTTCAAATCTTTTTTTTTGGGGGGAGGGGTGCATCACTGCCTCTGGTGGTCGTGGGTGCTACCCAGTGCCACTCCTGAGAGCTGCCGCTGGATTTGAACCGCCAAGCCCATGGGCTGCAGTTCCGCACTCAACCAATTACGCTACTGACTGGGGCTCAGGGAGGAGGTTATATGTAGATCTTTATAATTGGTTTCCCCTTTCTACTCCAACCTCCTTCCACTCTTCTAGTATTGCCACTCTCATCACTGATTCTGATGGGATCATCTGTCCTGGATTCCCTATGTTTCCAGCTCCTATTTGTGCCAGTGTATATCTTATGATCTAGCCAGATTTGTAAGGTAGAATGGAATTGTGACGATGGGAAGGAGGAAGCATTGAAGAACTAGAGGAAAGTTGAATGTTTCTTCATTGCTACACTACACTTTAACTAGGCAGACAGACTGCCCTAGTATAATGAATGTCATGCTAAGGCCTAAAATGACAGTAAGCATTTATCAGCTCCCTATGACCTCTCTGTAAGGAGAGGTCCATTACCTACAGATGGGCTTTGGGTTCTCCACCTATACTCCCCCCATTTACACTAATAAAATTTTTAGTTCCCTGATGCCTGATACAGTCAACACCTTGTGGTCACAGACAGGTGTGCTTCTTCCATGTGGGCTAGATAGTCGCTTGTTTATCTTCAAGTTTTTAAGAACCCAGGTGCTAGATCTTTTGATAGCCGAGCACCATCACTTTTCTTCACCACATTTGCTCATGCACACATTTGTCTTCAATAATTGGATCAGGAAGATGAGCATCATGGATTCAGATGTTTATCATCTAATGTTTGGTTTAGGCTTACAGTTTTATGGGGAAGAGACAGGAGAGCATGCCTTTGTTTGAAATGTGCTTTATTGAGAACTTTGGGAGAAGAAGGAAGAGTAATCTGGATTTTTATTTTTTTAAACAGAGAACAGTATTAAGCTGGTGTTTAATAGTAAGTGATAATAAAGCCTTAATAAAGATATTTTTAACAACTACAAAATGTTCACATCATTCACCTCTAGGATACCAGTAGAGCCACTAACTCAAGGGCAACTAACAACCATGAATAGCATGGTTATTTACTCTTAAATATTTAGCCACTGGCCTTGGTAGCATATTTATGGTTGGCAGTTGAAAACCACAAGAGAAAGACAGACAGGGTTTTCTACTCCCATAAACAGTTACAGTCTAGGCAACTTGCATGGGGCAGTTCCACTCTCCCCTACAGGTCGCTGTGAGTTGGCATTAACTCAATGACAGAGAGTTCGGTGAGAGGGTTTGGCATTAGGTACACAGCTGTCAGCAAGGCAGACAGACTGCCCTAGTATAATGAATGTCATGCTAAGGCCTAAAATGACAGTAAGCATGATGCCTTGGCACACAGGGGACATGCAACCAGTGTACAGAGAACAGAAATGACAGCGTAGCTGTGACCCAAAGGAAAATAACAAGCATTTGACCTCACCAAGAGCAAGAAAAGCTGAGCATTCTGTAGCATGCACTCACATATCATAGAGAACTTCCAGAATCAAGACCCTGGAGGTGGTTTTGTGTGATCCATGAAGAGGCTATTCAAGAGAACTCTGAAAGTAGATGTGATCAAAGAATCAGCAACTAGTCCATGAAGAACATAGGAAGGGGCTGAGCCCTGGTGGCATAGTGGTTGTCCGCGGGACTGCAGCCCACTGGGATGGAGGTTCAATTCCAGCTCCACGGAGCAAAGGCTGGGCCTCTTACTCCCACCACCAGAGGACAGTGATGCCCCCCCCCCCAAAAAAAAAAGAACATAGGAAGACCTACAGGGTCCCTATGAGTTAGAGTTCCCTTGATGGTTGTGGTTGGGTGGGTTCCCTGAAGAGTCACGTTAGCATTGGCCACTTCAGGGACTTGTGTAAAATATATGAGGTCGTTGTGCATCAGCCATCATTAGGGTTGGCTGCAGTGGAGGGTTCTGGAGGGTTCCAGCTTGAATCTCTTCTCGACTCCCTTTCCAGTCCTTCTCTTTAACTCTGGTCCAAGTCCCACTCCCACATTGGGGCTCCAGATCCACAGAAGCAATAGCTTCCCATAGATTTATCTACCATCCTCCTCCTCATCTCCCTTCAGAGGAGTGGTAATGTATATGAACTGGTGGGTGATGCCTCTGATCTTTAGCTCTTCCACACCTTTCCTCCCTGCATCTCATAGTCACTCCCTCAAGCCCTCTCTAAGTCATAGTAAACGTACAGTTTCCAGGAATGTGCCTCTTTCCAGGGGCACACAGCCTGCCCTTTCACCTGCAGAGCACCAGGTAAGTTGGAGCGGCAGACTCTGCACTTAACAAATCAACACTTAACCCACAGCACTACCGGGGCTATGAACATGTTTTAGATATGTATATATGAAATCCCTTTTCCATAACACGGTGGGTTTTTTGTTTGTGACCCATATATTCAATAGGTGACTTAACTGATGTATGCCTCAGCCGACTTCTTTTAAACAGAATTGGCAATTATTGTCAAGAGTATCTACTTTGTAGGCTTTTCTTGAAAAAATGATGCACAT
>PVJH01043490.1:0-13575 GCA_004026705.1 Nesogale talazaci | reverse complement strand
TTTTTCTCCAACACCACCATTCAAAGACATGGATTCTTCTTTGGTCTTTCTTATTCAGTGTTCAATCCTCACATGCATAATCGACAAGTGAAAATGCCTTCTTTGGGCCAGGTGCACTTTAGACTCACCCTTGCTTGTCAATACTCCAAAGAGATCGTGAGCAAGATTTTCCCAATGTAATGTGTCTTTTGATTTCGATTTCTGCTTCTATCATCATAAATTATGGATCTATCTAATGCAAAATTCTTGGTACCTTCAACAATTTCTTCACATATCATGATATCCCTATGAGTCCCATATTGAGGATTTTGATCTTCTTTAAATTGAGTTGCAGGGCAGTTCTACTCTGCCATCTAGGATCTCGATGTCAAAATTCACTTGATGGAGGTTGAGCTTTTTATAATACGTATATCCAATCAGACATGATTTTATTGCAAAATTATTTCTGCAACTCATTCACAACTACCATAATAATCCATTAAGGAACTTTAATAAAGGCTTGAGTCAACAAACAGAAAAAAAATTGAGTTGTAATCCATGCTAAAGGTTACAATCCTTGATCTTAATTTGCAAATGCCTCAAGTCCCCCTCACTTTCAGCAAGCACTATTGTGTCATCTGTCTATTACTGGTGTTTAATAACCCTTCCTTCAATCCTGATGCTGAATTCTTCCTCATATAAATCCCATTTCTAAGGTTATTTGCTCAGCATAAAAAGTGAACAATTTTGGTTAGAAGATACAAGTCTGAGACACATCTTTCCTGATTTTGAACCACGGTGTATGTACTTTTTTGGTCCCCAAACCACCTTTTTCTATGAAATCATTTTAGTGGAGACTCATACAACTCTTATCACAATCCACACATATATCCATTGTGTGAGGCACTTTGATACATTTGTTTCCCTCATCATTGTCAAAACACTTGCTTTCTACTTGAGCCCTGGTATCCACTCCTCATCTTGCCCCTCTGTCCCTGCCCCCCATGAACCTTTGATTATTTATAAATTATTATTATTTTGTCATTTATTACACCATACAACATTTCCCTTCACCCACTTTTCTGCTTCAGGGAGGAGGTTATATTTAGATCCCTACAATCTGTTCTCCCTTTCTAAACCCCCTTCTCTCCACCATTGCCTGTTGATTCATGTATAAGTTCTGCATGAGCACTATGTATTGTTCTGGAATTCCTATTCCTCAAGGTTATTCATAGTCTGTTTATGATCTATGCAGTGGAATGGTTTGGCATAGTCAATGAAGCACAAGTAAACCTTTTTCTTGTATTCTCTACTTTCAGCCAAGATCCACCTGCCATCAGCAATGATATCCCTTGTTCCATGTCCTCTTCTGAATCCAGCAACTTCCTGTCAATGTATTGTCGCAACCACTGTTGGATGATCTTCAAAAGTATTTAATTGCATATGGTATCAATGACATTGTTCAATAATTTGATTATTCTTTAAGGTCAGAAGTCTTTGGTATAAGCACAAATATGGATCTCTTCTAGCCAATTGGCCAAGGTGCTGACTTCCAAATTTCATGGCATAAATGAGGAGCTGCTTCAAGTGTTTTTCAGCTTGTTTAAACATTTCAGTTGGGATTTCTCGATTCCTAGAGCCTTGTTTTAGGCTAATGCTCTCAGTGCAGCTATGACTTTCCCCTTGGTTTGGGTCATGATGAGTGGTAACTGACTTGCCCTCACCACACAACAAAATCAAGCTAACATTAAAGTAAAATTTTGTTGAGTATACTTAAAAATATTATAACAAAAACTGCTTTATTGGGCAGGGAGCTATCAGAAAATCAAGTTTGATTATAAAAGTAATATGAATCAAGTTAAATATTGTCTATAATATATATATATGTCTTAACAAAAAATAAATAACATTAGAAAGATGATTCCTTGTGTTTTATTTTGTATGCAATGATTTTTAATCGTGTGAGTCATAAAAAATAATGATGGACATTTGAAATGAGACTCTGGAACACTTAGTTGTGCCCATGTATAACTTTTTCACAGGCCAAGAGGCAGTCTTCCCAATAGATCATGAGAATAATGTGTGGCTTAAAATCAAGAAAGTTGTGTGTCATTACTTTCTTCATTCACCCTATATGTTTAATTTCAGAAGGTGGGCAATAACACTGGGTCCACAATTTGCCAGAGACCTGCCTCATGTCTACTGTACAGATGTCACAACTTGATTGCTGACAGTGAATAGGACTTGGGACACTTCCTGGTGAACATCGATGAGGATGGGATCCTGTGTAAAGTAAATTTCAACATAAATGAAATAGTCTCCATAACTAGACTAATGGTCAGATGACAAAAGATGAAAAAAATTACTGATTGACAATATTTTATTTTGAATGGACCTGTAATCAGCTTCTTGGATGCAGCAGTAAAGCCTGAAATTGCACTGGGAACATTTGCCAGCAATACTTATTTAAATTGTCTAAAAAAAAATCCCAAAAACCAACTAGGGAATTTTGAGGACAAAGGTTGCCTGCTGCAATCCATTATATCTTCAATGGCCTCCGATGTGAAAACTAGACCAAAAAAAGGATCATCAAATAAGAATTGCTTCTTTTATTGAAGAGTATAGAATATACCATGCACTATAAAAATGGAAGGGAAAAATACTTTCTTGGGGAAAGTACAGTCAGAAGGATGAGAAGATCTAATCTCACACAGATTAGACACAACACCAGGTAGGATGAGGTTCTGGGGAAAAGCCTTGGGTTTGTTTAAATTGAGTGACACGAGGGAAGAGAGGAAAACACCTCAAGAGCGACTGACACTATGGCCACAGGAATGAGTTCCAATGTAAACATGATTGAAAGGGGGAAACCAGGCTGGACATTGCTTGTTGCTGATGTGGATGTGTCCCTGCAGGAATTAGCACCATACATAAATGTGCTCTAAAACCGGAGGTCCCTGAGAAGACTCAAACTAATACCAAGCCTACAGCACTGAATGGAAGGGCTTATTTGGCAATCAGAGACTGAATCTTTCAGGGAACACAAAGTCTCCTCTTTCTCCTACAGACGACTGGAAAGTTGCTGAACTTTGACTTAGAATCTCAATATATACATCATCAAAGCTTCTTATGCTGTACAAAAAATGGGAATGAAAATAATATGGGCAACCATCGGGTATTTTTTTTGTAAAGAAGACTTTACTATGAATTTTAAAAAAATCATTTTATTGAGGGTTAGTACAACTTTTATCACAAACCATTATGTCCAACACATTTGTTCATTTGTTGCCAGTAACAGTGTCAAAACATTTGCTTTCATCTTGAGCCGTTGGTATCAGCTCCTCATTTCCCCCTCCCTGCTCACCTTCTCTCTGACGAACCCTTGATAATTTATAAATCAGTATTATTTTGTCATGCCTTACACTGTCTGACAGTTCCCTTCACCCACTTTTTTTGTCAGTCGCCCAGGGAGGAGGTTATATGTAAATCTTTATAATCGGTTCACCCTTTCTACTCCATCTTCCCTCCATCCTCTCAGCATCCCCACTCACACTACTTTTCTTGAGGGATTCAGCTGTCCTGGCTTAGCTGTGTTTCCAGTTCCAATTTGTACCAGTGTATGTTTCCCGGTCTAGCTGAATTTGTAAAGTAAATTTGGGATCATGATAGTGGGGAGGAGGAAACATTAAAGAACTAGAGGAAAGTTGTATGTCTCATCGTTGCTGCATTGCACCCTGACTAACTTGTCTATTCTCCGTGACCCTTCTGCAAGGCAATGTCCAGTTGCCTAGTGATGAGCTTTGGGTCCCCACTCCTCACTTTCCCTCATTCACAATGATATGATTTCTTTGTGTGTCCGTGATGCCTGATACCTGAGCCCATCGATACCCGGTTATCACACAGGCTGTTGTGCCTCTTTCTTGTGGACTTTGTTGCTTCTCAACTAGATGGCCATTTGTTTATCTTCAAAGCTTTAAGACTTCGGGTGCTATATCTTTGATAGGTTGGAATGATCAGTTTTCTCCACCACATTTGTTTTTTCCAGTTTTGTCGACAGCAACTTTGTTTGGAGGTGAGCATCATGAAATTGCCGTCTTTTGAATTTTTGTGTGTGTGTGTGTGTTTTACACTAAACCTAACTCTAATACTAGCCCTAACCCTAACTCGTAGTGCAAGTTTAATAGAACAAAATGTTCTGGGGTTTTTATTGTTGTTTTGTCATTGGACTTTTAGTTTTTGCTGCTGTTTTTTCTTTTGCTGTTTTCTGTTTCTCCACCTTATTTTTGGGCATATCATTATTCTGTGCTCTACTAGATAAGATATGTGGCATAAGCACTCTGGAGGAGAAAACCAGGAAATGGACAGTCCCATGGTAACATCAGAGAGGGGAAGGCAGGGAAAAGGAAGTGGGTGTTTACAAACCCAGGGACAAGGGAACAGGAAGCAATGTGAAATTGGTGGCAAGGAGGGTGTACGAGGCCTCGGAGGACTTGACCAAGGCTAATGTAAAATTACTGAAATCCAAATGAAGGCTGAGCATGATAGTGGGAGAAGAGGAAAGTCAAAAGAAATGGTGGAAATAACTATGAAGCAGAGGGCATTTATAGAGATCTAAATACAGGTATGTACATTTGTAAATACATTTTATATGATGATGGGGAACTAGTTCTATGTGCATATATCTATAGGTTTAGCATAAAGGTACAGATTATAGGTTTAGCATAAAGGTACAGGTCTTGAGCATCCATTGAAGTCACTCTGAATTTTCTTCCTTGCTTGCTTTTGACTCACAATGGTGTGTGAACATACGTTAGCTGAAGAAGAAAATATTTTATGACGTAAAACATCAACAAAATGGGCAAGATTCTGGCCCCCAGAAATGCAACATGGGAAAAAGTTACCAAGCAAACTCCGCAAAACTAAACTAGCTATCATGAAGTTGATGGTCACTCACCATGATCTTTGAGGACAGTGTAGACGTGCCCCCTGTGAGTTTCTGAGGCTATAACTATTTATAATAGCAGAAATCTCTGTCGTTCTCCCTCAGAGGCTTTGTGGTTGTAAACTGATGACGGTGCAGTTTGCAGCCCAGTGATTAGCCACCAGTCCTCCTGCAAAGCATCCCTATATCTAATCAAAAAGAGTTGCATAGTTCTACCAATGTTATACTTTTCTATTAACTGAATAGCTCTGCATTAGACAGCGTGTACTCTAACGAATACGGCTTCTGCTCTCAGAATCATAACATCATCTAAAAAATTGTATTCGACTTTATTTGGTTCTTTCTTTCTAAGTCTGGAGAAAGGGAGAGATAACTACAGTTATCCAGAAAATCTTGACTTACCAAAAGTCCACTGCCTGCTATCAGCAGCTTGTGATATGCTATGCTCAGCAACATACAACTCTCAATGACACCTGTTCTTCCTGTTACTTTTTAGAGAGAATAATCCAGTGGTTATCATTTTATTAATGCTAAAGAATATAATAAACGTGATTGTGTAGGGAAACAGTTGTAATATGGAGTATTGGGGAAGAAGATTGTATTTAGAGTCAAACTGTTGGAGTTCAATTGTGAACTTGTTTGTTAAATAATTATGAAAAGTATGTATAGTTTGTGTGCTGCCCTATCTTTATCATTTATCACATTCAACTATATACTCATTTATTGAGACACTGTTCTAAGTTCTGGGTGTACAGCATAAAAACAGGCAAGCATCTTTATAGAACTTACATGAAAATGGAGGAAAACAGAGGAGGGAAAATAAATAAAACACTATATGGAGATACTTTACTTGAAAAATAAATGAAATATAGGAAAGTAAATCGCACAGGTCTGTTTAAAACCAGATTGTAAAGGGCAGTCTTATCAGAAAGAGAATTAAATAAGGTTTATCTATTTATCAATATGAAGAAGAGATATAAGACAGTATCAGAACAGATATGTCCAGGAAAAGTAAATGATCAATGTGACCAAAATGGAGTATGTCTGGTACACTGGACAATGGTGAGTTTGTAAGAAATGGGGACAAGCTTATGTTCTGTTTTCTTGAGGTTCTTTTCAGGTTATGAATCTTTGATATCATTCTTATTCCTTCATTTAACTTTGATTCATTAGGAGTAGCACAACAAACAGAAAAGCTAGATGATACACCATAATTAAAGAGATGATGAGCCCTTGTACAAGGGCAATAGTTAAAGAGACACTGAGAATCAGTCAGTCTCTGAGTGTATGTTACAGGTATCACCCACAAAGACTGAATGTGGGTTGTGTGTAATAAAAAAAGAAAGTTTAAGAATTTTCCCTAAGTTTTCCATGAATTAGTGTTCCATGACTTGCAGATATTGCTCAGCATTTGAATTACGGTAGTCACAAAGAATATATTGAAAGCACTATGCTTCCAGAAGAGTAAATGCATCTATTCTGGAGGAATCACAGCCAGCATGCTCCTTGGAAAGGAGGATGGTACGCTCTCATGTCATGTACTTTGAACGTTTTATCCCTGGAGATGGATATTAAACTGGGCAAAGAAGAGGAGCAGCTAAAGAGAGGAAAACCTTGATAGGGGTATATTAACAACAAGCGCTGCAACACTGGGCTGCTCAATTATAACTACAATTTTCAGAGTAACACGGGACCAATAGTGTTTCTTTTTGTTGCACATGACATAGTTATGAGCTTGAACTGACTTGATGGCACTTAAAAACAATCTAGGAGGTGGACCTTCTGTGTGCCTCAAACAGCTAAGATAAATATTTGATATTTAAATATGTGCAGAGCCCTTCAGATATCAGATTGGAGGTCCACTTAGAAAACTCAGCCAGGGGAGGTACTATTTTCTTTACTTTGGTATAAATATTTTATTTTAAGATATCTTCTTTTATAATTTATACATCCAATCCCTTTAGTGCTTTCTTCTCTCTTCCACCTTATTACTAAATACTTTGTAAAAATCTTTCTTTAAATCATAGCATTGGGGGCTCATACATCGTTTTTCACAATACATAAATACATATATTGTGCCATGGTTCTTCACATGCCTGCTGGTGTCATCTTTCTCCAAACATCAACTTTTCCACATGAGCCCTTGACATCAGCTTCTCATGTTTTCCCTTCCATCCTTACACCCTACTCCCCCACCAACCCTCGTAATTTGTACTTCATTATTGTTTTGTCATAATTCACACTGCCCGATGTCTTTCCTCACCCCCTCCACCATTGTCTGTCCTCCTGGTAGGAGGTTATGTGTAGATCCTTAAATACAGCTCTACTGTTACACAGCTTACACTATCACCTAACAGAATGAACTTGATGCCAACTGCTTTATTTCTATTTACCTGAGTGCTATTCTGTGAATATAAGTGATGGCCAGTACATTCATTTTCTATTCAGTACTTCTTTGGAAGGAAAACAACTTGGAATATTTTCACATTTTACCAGGCTATATTGATACATTCCATTCTTATTTTTCAAAATCGTTGTTTAAGTTATCTTGCACAATACTAGATTTTCTTGTGTAGCTCCACAAACAAGATTATTGCTTTTAAAAACATCATAACACACAATTTATTAAACATGGGGAATCAACAAATATAGATAGTCCAACTCACAATGCCCTAGACTCAAATCTCATTGCTGTCAAGTCAGTTCCCACTCGTAGTGACTCTATCGGACAAGGTAGAACTGCCCCCGGAGGGGGGGTGGTTAAGGATGATAGTCTTCACTGAAGGAGAAAGCCTTGTCTACTCCCATGAATAGATGGGAGGCTGTGAATTGTGAACCTTGTAGTTAGCGGTCAAGCGTATAAGCACAACATATTAGGATTCTTTTTCATAAGCCCTTGGTTTATCAAATCCTTCCTTATTGAATAATATCAAATACATATTTTCTATACATTTACACTATATTAAAGGAGAACTGATCATGCTGTGGTGTTGGTATTCAAATGTAAGCTGAAATATAAGCATTTCAAACAATTAAATTGATCCATAAGACAAAAGTGAGGCTAACTACACCCAAAAAGATTTTTGAGTCAGAGTTGATGGATATTTGAAGGTATACAGCACTAGAAAGATTATAGGACATCATGAATTTATTTCCATCTTAAGCATTACTCGTGGTTAGTGTTGTCCACTAAATCATACAAATGATTGACATTCTTTGCCAATTCAGACCAATAGGCTCTATCGAAATCAATCAATTGATGGAAAAGAGTCAAACATAGTTCATAGAAAAGGCTCAATAATCAAAATGACTTGTAAATATGTGAAAAGAAAAGGCACCCACAAGATTATGCAGAGTGAAAAATGCTTTTATTATTACCATTTACTTCTTGTTATATACATATATATATTCAAGATGGCACAGACCTCAAAAAAGAAGTATGACAAAATAATTATATCTAGTACTTATATATGTGTACAGGGAACAATAAGAAAATAAATAGCAAAGTAGAGAAAAATAATATTGATTTAAAACTTGACCAAATTTACCAATAGTCACTCACCAAATAGTAGAAAGTAGGGAAGGGTTTGAACTTAAAATACAGATTATATTTCATTCTTAAATTTCAAAGGAAAAGTAACATAAATAAGAAAAGCTAAATGAAAGGTCACTTAAATTAATATATTTTCAAAAATGAGTAGCATTAGCCATATGCAAGCAACAGATGTACCTGTAAGTTATATAAATGTTATTAAATAGTACACATTAGATGAGGGCAAAGAGTTTTTCTCAATAATATTTGAATAGCAGAACAATTCTAAAATATTAAGGGAATTTTATATAAGAAATTATCTTGTGATCCAAACTTGGTATCTACTATGCAGCAGCAACAATAGTCTACCTGGTTGAAATTTATCAGCTTCTCTATTGTCTAATTCATTGTCAAATCTAATTCATTGTCAAATCTGAGCTTTCCTAACTTTCCCAGATTGATAGCTTTAAAGCAAACTATGTTGATCATTTAATGTGAGGATTTATTTTTAAGGAGAAAGTGAGGGTGAAAAATCTGTTTTACTGAGAAAGGTAGGTTTTTCAAGCATTTTTCAAGTGACACCACTGATGTCACTTATAGAATCTTTTCTTTTCTTTTTTTTTACCAAGCTTGTCGAACCTTCACATTCCTTCCGAGCGGTACTGCACTGTCTCTCAAAGGCAAAAGACCCACTTGGTATGTATACCACTCTTTAAACTCTTGCTAAGAGAAGCCACAGTCTTTGGGTTTGGGTGCAAGGATGAATATTTTCAAGTACCTGCATATTTGTAGCCAAATGAATATCAAACATACCAGGACCCAAAGTGTTGAAAGGTAACAAATTCGAAGCTCTTGGTAAGGAAGATAGAGCCCAAAGATAGAGCAAACCACTCCCAAGGTAAACCCTTAGAACAGGACTGATAAACAATATTGAGAGAAAACCCAACTAAACCAACTGCCATCAAATTGATTCTGACTTTTTGTGACCAAATAGGTTGGGGTAGAACTGTTTCCATGGATTCCGACATTGCATATCATTATGAGAGAAGGAAACTGTGGGTTTGAACCACTGACATTCTGATTATCAGCTCAAAGTGTAATCTAACATACTGCAAGGACTCCTTACTATGGTGATAGATGGGGAAGATACTAAAATTTGTCAAGAATTTCATTTTATTTGGGTCAAAGCCTAGGAAGTCACAGTCAAGAAATTAAACCACTTGCTACACTGAACATATGCTCATAAAAAGCTTCTACAGATTGTTAAAGAACAGAGATGCCACACTAAGTATTAAGTTGCTGCTAATCCAGCCCATGTTAGTTTCAACCACCTGATATGCATAGAACGATGAACGAGGAATGAGGAAGACCAGAGTAGAGAGGATGAATTTGAATTATGGTGTTGGTGAAAAATATTAAATATAACAAGGTCTAGCAAAAGAACAAACAAATCTGCCTTGAAATAAATACTTCTAGGATACTCCTGAAAAGTGAGAACAGTGAGACTCAGGGGCTCATACTTTGGACACATTGTCAGATGGGACCAAGTTCCCCCTATACCCACAAACAAAGCAAAAGGAATCTCACAGCCATTGAGTCAACGTCAACTCATAGAGACCTTATAAGACAACATAGATCAATCCTTGTGAATTCTTAAGACTGTAACTGTTGATGGGAAAAACAAACCCTGTCTATCTCTCTCAGAATAGCTGGTGGTTTCCAACTCTTGACCTTGTAGATTTCTGAAGGCTGCATGTTTGTAAAAGTAGATAGAAGAGAAATAGCTTAATGAGACGGATTGACATTAATGGAAATGCTGAAACAATGGCCTCATACATCAGAATGTATGGGAAATGTTGTGGGACAGGACATTGTTTATGTTTTCTCTGCTTTGGTCTCTACCCAAATTAAAATCAATGGGAAGGCACCTAACAACACCACAATGTTTGTTTTAGCATCCTTCTAGCTCATTTTCCCTGGAATCAGTATGTCTTCACCAGGGAGGAACAGGACTGGAGATATGTGAACACAGCCTTACTATGAGCCACAGTATGGATGTTATGGACCGGGTGATTTTATTTTCCTGATGTTGTCCAGTGTTTCATTTAATGGCATTATTCTAACTTCTGCAGAGGTTTTCTGTTAAAGATTGTCTAGGTATTCTTACCTTCTATGTATAGGGGAGAGCGCAACATTAAATCCTTAAAGAATGCAAGAACTGGTAATGGTGGGAAAAGTTCCTTGAGGTCTTCTTGTTAGGTAATAGTTGTGTTTTGTTTGAAACAACAGTTGATAAAGCACAAGCTAACTAAACATGTAGGATGCTACAATACATGTAGGCCTTTATGGTCTTTTGTTGTATAAGAGGGTAGTTATGCTCCACTTGGCACAATCCTTGATGCCACTCTATTAGTAGATCAAAACTATTATTTTCCAGGACTGGAGCAAAGAAGCAAACTCTCAAGAATGAAAAAATAAAGATAAATTCTGGATAAACTACAGAAAGGACTACATGTCAGGGTGGACTCCAGCATAGAATTCTACTGGAAAGAGAGCTCTAGGGCCTTTTCCCAGCAGATACTTAGTACATGGATGACTGAATAAAGCATTCCATACTTGGCAGTGTCAGTGGATATGCATACTTCCACTGATATTATATAATTTGAAATGGAATTTGGGAAAAGTTACCATCAAATCAAAATTAAAGGCTGTGTCTTTACCCATTAGCCCTGGTCCTTCACTTTTTGTACAGGTGCTTGGTTAGTAGTATGTGGTTCTGTTTGGATTGGTCAATGGATAAGAAGCATCAGACTACAATGGGCAAGATTATAATGGGGAGAACCTATGAACAGCATCGCAATTCCAAATGTCAATTGCTGTTATGCTTTTCATGTAACTTAGTAACTTCTGTTGCCAACACAGTACCAAAAAATGCTAAGTTAGAATGAATTATTTAGCGTGAAAGCTGTTGATTGGGTACACCAGAAAAGTGGATACCATTGTACCCATGTTGACTGGGACATAGTCAAGAAACAGGTAAACCAATAAAGTATATTGATTTGGTGACTAATTTTAAAATAGCCTCACAAAGTGTCTGTTCCAAGATCCTGGCCACATACTTCATTTGACATATATTTATGTGTATATATGTGTGTATATATTCTAATATGAGGGAGACTCTGTTTTTTCTCCCTGCCTTCTCACTTTTCCACAAATTTTCATGTGTGTGCAATCCAAACAATATAGACTCAAAGCAAAATATTAAGTTACAATTAATGAAATATTTTCAGTATTTACATTGTAAGACATAATTCTAAAATGATAAAGTAAGAACATATTGTTTTGACACAATATTTGAATAAATTAATAATCAGTTTTCAATAAGTGGAAATATTAGTATTCAATACTGAAACAGGTTTCACTTCACTATACAAATTCAAAGTAAGTAATTTAGCAATAAAATGTCATCTAAAATAGAAAAAACTTAGTGTAATTTAAAAAAATCATATAACCTGAATAAAACCAAAATGTGCTTTCACCATTTAGACATTTAAAAATCTGTTAATTGGAAATAAACTTGGTATGTTATATTACAATAGAAAATGAAAGTAAAACTGCCATATTGGTAGAGGCAAGAAAACATTTTAAAGGAAAAATAATACATTCAGAAATGTATCTAATTACTTTTTGTGGCGTACTTTAACCCTGAGTTCATTGTAGGTCTTTAGCTTTATAATTCTCTCCTGCTGACAGTTGGAAAGCAACCAGTGAACACTCAAATTCATAATTTATTTTTATAGAACATAATGGGCCTCTAGAATTCAGGTTGAAGACAATGAGAATTTGAAATACACAGACGTTACATTTTGGAGACATATTGAGAAATCACAGGAACTCTGGTTATTCAATCACTTTACAAGGATACATCAAGAATGTATTTCCAGAGACAATTGGTTAGCTTGGTGATGTCTTAGTGCTCCAGGTCCAAAGTGATGCAAAATGATATTGTCTATGTACAAAAAATTATATTCATTTCAAAGGACTTATTGACAAAGTAAGGAATCTTCTAAAATATACTGTCCAAAGGAATCAGATATAAGAGAATATAAATATTATATTACACATAACATATATGCATACATATATGATCAGTAGAATATGAACTAATTTCTAGAATTATTGGAATATTGCTACACTTTTACCAGTTTTTCTCAGTTTTCCATGTTCTGATCTATATGAATATATATCATTTGCCTAATTGTACATCTAAATGTGAGTGGTTGAACTTACCTTATTATGGTTTTTAGTTAATATTTAAATATTTTGCATGAGTATGAACTAATTTACCCACAGATAATTTACAAAAACATGTGTTAATATTCTTTGTTGCAAAGAACTGTGTCTGTTAAAAATATTTCCACCCTAACCTCTGCCTTCAAGTATTTCCAAGTAAGAGTGACACTGCAGGATAAGGGAGCATGACCTCATTCAGTGTCCATACCTCTACAGGGAAGTAGATCCTACGTCTTTCTATCTAGGAGCAGCTGGGAGATTCGAAGCACCGCGCAAGGCAGGAGACTGATGTGCCTGTGGCTCCACCAGAGCTTCTCAAACCTTTCAAATTCGCACAGATCCTAGAGAAAGCGAGACGCATGTACTAGCACCACATCAAGTGCTGCACTTTGTGAGGTTTGGGTGTCACTGTAATTTAAGGACAAGGAAATGATGGATATTGCCCACAGCTCAAAAATGGATGCTGAAAGACTAGATGACTTTGTAGAGTTGTGTAGATTAACTAATGACCGACTCAGAATGTAAACCTGGAATGTGAAATTGTAAGACAAATGCTGATAAACTCTGCCACATACTTCCTTGTATAACAAATTTAAATGAGGGTATTGATTAATAATTGATGCTGGTGAATAAAACATTGAGGGTCTGAAACATAAGATCCCACCTAATTTACAATATAGCATTTTAATTTTAAAAAAACTACACGTGAAACTGCTTATAATTGGACCAGAAATATAGCTGCTGTTCTATATAAAAACAGAAACTAATTAAAGTGCTAAAGATCTTAAGATAGAAGAACTTAAGAAATACTGAGTAAAAGAAAGAGAAA
>PVJH01043489.1:0-13506 GCA_004026705.1 Nesogale talazaci | reverse complement strand
ACCAAACTTGTAAATTTGGGTTGAAGGTATATTTCTAGGTATTTGTGTATTTCTTGTAGATTATCAAAATTTATCAAGTACACGTATACTTTTGTGGTAGTGTGCTATTTTTATTGCGTTTGGATCTGTTGCGATGTCACCCTTTTCATCACTAAGCTTAGATATTTGCATGTTCTTTTTCTCTACCTTTGTTAAGGTTGTCAGCAGTTTGTCAATTTTGTTAGTCCTTTCAAAGCTCCAACTTAAAAAAATCATTTTATTGGGAGCTCATATAACTCTTATTATAATTCATATAAATATCTATTGTGTCAAGCACATTTGTACATTTATTATGCTCGTCATTTTCTTTTTTTAATTTTTTTATTTATTTTATTTTTTTTTAGGCATCACTGCCCTGGTGGTGGGAGTAGGAGGCCCAGCCTTTGCTCCTGTGAGCGGGAATTGAACCACAGTCCCAGTGGGCCGCAGTCCCGCGCACAACCACTATGCCACCAGGGCTCAGCCGCTCATCATTTTCAAAACATTTGCTTTCTACTTGAGCCCTTGGTATCAGCTCATTTTTCACTTCCCTCTCCCCTGCCCATGAAGCCTTGATAATTTTTTAATTATAATTATCATTTTGTCCTGTCTTCTTTCCGACTTCTCCCTTCATGCACTTTTCTGTTGTGTGCCCCACAGGGAGGGTAAGTAGATCCTTGTACTAAGTTCCCCTTTCTTACCCCACTCTTCCTTCAACTCCCCATTGTTATTGCCACTCTCATCACTGGTTTTGAAGAGTTTATCTGTCTTTGATTCCCTGTGTTTCCAGTTCCTCTATCTGTACCAATGTACATCCTCTGGTCTATCTGGATTTGGGGAGGAGAGGAGGAAGCATTAAAGAACTGAAGGAAAGTTGAATGTTTCATTGTTGCTACACTGCATCCTGACTGACTTGGCTCTTCCCTGTGATTCTTATGTAAGGGGATGTCCAGTTGCCTACAGATGAGATTTGGGTCCCCATTCCACACTGCCCCTCATTCACAATGATATGATTTTTTGTCTTTTGAAGCTTAATGCCTGATACATTCGACACCTCGTGATCACACAGGCTGGTGTGCTTCTTCCATGTGAAATTTGTTGCTTCTCATTGAGATGATCATTTGTTTACCTTCAATCCTTTAAGACTCCAGCACTATATCTTTTGATAGCCAGACACCATCAGTTTTCTTCACCACATTTGCTTATGCAACCATTTTTGTTCAGCAATCGTGTTGGAATGTCAACACGGAGCATCATGAAATGCCAGTTTAATAGAAGAAAGTGTTCTTTCATTGAGGGAGTACTTGAGTGGAAGCCCAATATCCATCTGCTACATTAATACTAAAAATATATGCACATAGATCTATTTCCCCAACATCATATATGAGCATTTATATATGTACATGACTGTATTTAGAGCTCTGTCCTTTGCCTCCTAGTTCTTTCCTCTATTTTCTTTTACTTTCCTCTTGTCCCACCATCATGCCCAGCCTTCATTTGGGTTTCACCAATTCCTCTCAGTTACATTGCCCTTGATCAAGCCCTACCTGGTCTCTTGCATTCTCCTCACCACTGATTTTGGATCACTTTTTGTTCTCTTGTCCCTGGGAACAAAAGTTCCTGCCTCCCATTTCCCCCCGAAACTGTCAATCCTGTTGTTTTCTCCTTCAGATTGTTTATTCAACCTATATTATCTAGATAAACCTGCAGAGATAATAATATTCACAAAAGCAAGACAGAAAAACAAAGCAACAAAACAACAACAAGAAACCAATGACACAAAAAAGAAGTGTGTATATAGTTCCAGGTCTGTTTTTTGACCTTTAAGAGTGTTTTCTGATTGATTCTGATGGAGTGCCACACTCTGGTCCCAAAGTCTATTTTTAGTACCTTCTTGGGACTTCCTTGCTCTGATCCTTTTGCTGATCTGTTGCACGCCCTTAGTGTTTTGCATCAGTGTGGTGGGGTCATATTAGGCACAATTCCCAGTGTTTCCAGTGCTGTCCCCTGAAGGGTTATGGGTCACTAAGCAATGTCATGCATCATAGTGGGGCTGGTCATATGGTCCTTTCTGTGCATTGGCTGCTCTGAGCAGTGGTATCATCCTTAAGGCTTGGTAGACCAGGATATGCTCCACTTTTTCTTATACCCCCTTCATTTGCTCCTTTCCGCTCTGATCAAACATGTCCCTCTCCCTGAGCTGTAGCTCCAGTGCTATCCTCCAAAGCAAATTCTTCTGACAGAAGGGCTGGTTGTCCTCCTAGTTGGGATTGGGGCTGGCCCTTCAGCTCTATCTACTGTTTCCCTGATTCATGCAGGTATGTTTCATGCACATCTTGGCACACTCAGTTGAATTCTGGTCCCTCTTTCCCTGTGGAGATATAAACAATCCCTTCTCCTAGGATGGGTTAATGCCCTTTTCCCCTGTTACGCTTTTTTTTTTTCTCTTCCCTGACCCCCTCCTTTTTAGTTGACTATCATAGGTATCCCTGGATTTGGTCTGTCCCCTGCCATACCACCTGGATCTCACTCCAGGAATATTTGTATACCATAGCTGTTCTCTGCCCATTTTGCATTTTTAAGCTTTTTTAAGGACTCATGATGTACTTGTCCTTCTATGCTTGGCTAAATTTGATTAGCAAAGCTTTCTCCAGTTTTTTCCATGCGCCGATGTGCTTCTTGTGTTCTTCATTGGTTTTTAGTGATGCATAATATTTCATTGTATGTATGTATCACAGTTTTTTAAACCATTAGTCTGTTGATGGAAATTTGGGTGTTTCCAACTCCTTGCAATAGTAAACTTTGCCGCAATGAACAATGGGAAAGACATATTTGGTCGTTGTTTGCCTTTCTGCATATATGCCCATTCCGGGGGTTGCTAGGTCATATGGGAGCTCAGTATCCATCTGTTTTAGATGTCGCCAAATTGATTTCTGTAGTGCCTATACATGCCTGAAGGTCCACCAGAAGTGGACGAGAGCTCCTATCACAGCATAGACCCTCTCTGACAATTGTTGCTTTCTGATTTTTTGAATTGGGCTATCTTTGAGGGTGTTAGCTGGTATCTCATAGTTGTTTTAATTTGCATTTCTCTTATGGCTAGTGATCAGGGACATTTTCTCATATGTTTATTTGCCATTTGGATTTTTGTCCTTGTGGAATTTTTAGTCCTTTTACATTGGTTTGAGTGTTTGTCATTATACCATCACCATGTGGTTTTGAATACTGTGGCTGTATAATAGGTGCTAAAATCAGGTAAAGCAAGTCCTCTCACTTAATTTTTCTTCTTGAGGAGTTCTCTGCTAATCCTGGGCTTTTTTAAAAAGTTGGTAATCAGTTTTTCCATTTCTTTGAAGAAAGATGAGGCTAACTGTATCAGAATTGCATTAAATTTATATAGTGCTTTGGGCAGAACTTACATATTTACTGTATTGGGTCTTTCAATCCACAAACTTGGTATATCTTTTTATTTCCCTTTGATGTGTGGACTTTATCACCTCTTTTTATGTATTTTCCATCATATCCTGTATGGCTTCAAACAGCATTCTGCAATTTTTTTTCTATGGCAGAACAATGTCTGCTTCTGCTATGCACATTGTTAGGTTCAGGACATCTTCTGCCATTGCCTTTTATTTCTCCTTTTTTTTTTTCATGGAAGTCATTGAAGCTGATTGTGGATTGGGTTGTGTTTTTTTGCAGGGACCAGGTGCCATTTTCCAGGAATTTGCAGAGGACTGGCTCTCTGGGAGGCTTGGAGAAATGCTTCTTCAAACTGCTTGAAGCTAATTTCACTATAGAATTAGCCTACCACTTTGTCTTCCTGTGGCTTCCCTCTTTCCCTAGTCAGCCAGTATTCTGCTATTTGGAGGGCAAGTTGGATGGTCCCCTCAGGGGATGGTGGATGGGTTGTTGTGGACCCATGAAGATGGTGCTTTAGTGGGTGATTTCACAAGAAGCCGTGATGGTGTGGCCCACCGCAGCTTTGGTGCGCTGCAGAGGGTGTATAGGGAAGCCTGCTGCCACAGAAGTGCCACAGAAGCCTGCTGGGTTACCTGCTTTGGTATAGAGCGCTGAATGGTTTTTTTGGAGTTGCCCTGGTCAGGTAGATTGCTGTGAACGTTGGGCAGAGGTTCACGCAGCAGCATGCAATGTTGGCGAGTGTTAGCTGACCTGCCTAAGGCTATGTGAGGCACTACAGCAGGTAGAAGTTCTTTTAGTCATGTGGGACCACAGAGGATAGGAGCTTCCCCCAGCCACGCAGGCAGGATTTCCCCTGAACAAGGTGGACGGGATTTCCTCAGTCAAGAGTTTAGTCCTGCAGAGGACAGAATATTCCTTGGTGGAAGGTGGGCAGGCTTTCCCCAGCCTTGAGTTACACTGCAGATGATGGAGTGCTCCCAGCTGGCTTGAGGGCAGGAGTAAGGGGAATAGTCTGGAGGCCAGCAGTGGAAGAAAAGGGAAGAGAAAAAGAAAGAAAAAACCTGCTGATACTGTGGAGTAGGATAAAGAGATGTGAGGCAATCAAAGGAACAGTATAGCTGAGCCCTAATCTCTGACCATGGGGCTGGAGGGTCAAGTCCCTGCCCCAAGGTGGCAGCAAACGGTTGTTATGTTGATACAGTCCCTGCACCAGCTCCAAATGATCTCCACTTCGATTGAGACAGTGGTGGGGCTAAGATCAAACCCTAGCTGGCCTCCACTATGGTAAGCCAAAAGCCCCCAACCCCTCAAAACCTAGAGAATCTGTGCCTACTTACCTTTATGATGCTCCTCCTGTAACCCAGTAGTGTGAAATTTCCCTTTTATTAACTCTCCTGCGCTGATATCTATAGACTCTCTTTGTTTTGTGTTACTTACTCGCCGTCTTCCCTGAAGTCTCTCAGCTCCAATTCCTAACATGTTTTTCCTCCATTGTTTTTCTGTGTATCAGTTTACATCTGCTCGATTCTTTATGGCTTGTTTTCTTCAGATGGAGGTTATGTATTGTTACTCTTGTTCTGTTTGTAGGATGTGTTGTGTTAAGATATTGATTTCTCCTCTGCTATCATGTGTGCATTGATTGCTATAAATTGCCCTCTGGTAACTGGCTTGCTGTGTCTGATTTTGCTATAATGTTGCCATTTTCATATGTTTCAAATAATTTCTTAATTTCATCCCTTATTTTATTTGAATACCTGGTTGTTTTTAAGTATTTTATCTCCACTGTACATGTGTTTGACTATGTGTTAGTCTGGGTTGATAGAGAAACAAATCCAGAGACACCTATGTGTGTAGGAGGAGACAGCTGTATATCATAGAGCGATTGCATATTGAGGAAACTTCCCAGTCGAGTCCAGGTCAAGTCCTTAAGTTTGATATTAGCCCAATTCACTCAGCACATGCAATGATGCAGAGTGAAGGAAGATCACAGGTCAGTGGGTGGAAAGTCCTGTGGATCCAATGGCAGTGGATGCATCTCCAGGACTCTCTGGCTGCCATCAGTGTGCCTCCATGTGGGTTATCAACAGGAAGTTGAAACAGACAGTGTGTGTCCTACCACCAGGAAGGAAGCGAGGCTGTGACTGGAACTACAGGCCAGACTCCACCCCTTCATTTTATTTATGAATTTGACATGAAATTATATGACTACAACAGACTGTTTGTGCTTCTTATATATATTTGATTTCCAGTTTTATAGTATTGTAGTAAGAGAAAATGGATTGTAGGATATCAATGTTTTTTAATTTATTAAGACTTGGTTGGTGGCATAGCATATGGTATATTCCAGTGGTTCTCAAGCTTCCTAATGTCGTGACCCTTTGATACAGTTCCTCATGTTGTGGTGACCTTACAACCATAAAATTATTTTCATAGCTACTTCATAACTTTAATTTTGCTATTGTTGTGAATTGGGCAATGCCTGTGAAAGAGTCATTCAACCCCCAAAGGGGTAGCGACCCAGAGGTTGAGAACCACTGGTACAGTATGAGCCATGTACATTGAAGAAGAAGGTATGCCATATGCTGCTGCTGGTGAAGTGCTCTGCTTATGTGTAAAAGGTTGAGCTGGTTGACTGAATTGACTAGGGTTTCTATCTCTCTTGTTATTATCTGTCTTTTGTTAAGAGTGGTATGTTGAAGTCTTCTCTCATTTCTTAGCCATTTATTTCTTCATTCAATTTTCTGAGAGTTTTTCATTGGGTGCATATATGTTTATTATGGTTATATGTTCCTGATGTATTGTTTCTTCAGTTTTTATATAGGGTCCTTTTTTTTGTCTGCAGTCTATTTTATCAGAAATTAATGTAAACATTCCTGCCTTTTTATGTTTGTCATTAGTTTTGTAGATTTTTCCATTATTTTTTGCTTTTTAGCCTGTTTTTGTCTTTTAGTTTAAGTTATAACTCTTGTAGGCAGCTATAGATGGGTCTTGTTTCTATTTCAGTCTGGTACTCTCTGCACTAAGTCTAATTTATTAATATTCAGTGTTGTTATTGATATATGTGGGTTTGTTGCTATCATTTTGATGTGCTTGTATTTTTGTTTGTGTTTGGTTTCTTTTCCCTTTTTGGTAGCTTTATTGATATCCTCTTCTATTTCTGCATTGTTTTGCTTGCTGGTTTAATTTTATCAATGGCTACTTTTTTCAGCTGCCTTCAGGATCCTCTGCTTTTCCCTGAAATTGGAGAGTTTGACTACTATATGTCATTTGCAGGGGGAGGGGGGAGATGGAGAGGGGACCTATCTTAGGGTTCTTTCAGCTTCTTGAATATTTTCTCCTTCTTTGGCTGTTGGGCTACTTTCTTTCATGATTTTTTTCATACTATTTTCTCTGTAGATATTTTTTGTTTGTTTTCTCTTTCTGTGCGATCCCAATGAGATGTTGATGGGTTTTCTCAATTGTGCACCACACCGTTTTCAGGCTTTTTTTGGATTCTTTTGCTTTTCTCACTGGTTGTAGTCATAGTCATATTCTTCAAGCTCTCCGCTTTCATTTTCCCTTTCTTCCTTTCTTATCTTTAGGTCTTTTCTGTGTTGCCTTATTCTGTCATCTCATAGCTTTTCTTCTGAGATTTCTTTCGTTTTAAGGATTTTAGTTTTTAAATTTCTTATTTTGAACTCATGATTGTTCCCCACATCGCTTGTAAGGAAATAAATACTATAATTCTGTATCTTGTTTTTGTAATCCAGGGCTTCTTTTTCAAAATACTCCATCAGACTTGGGTGATTATCAGTTGTTTGTTTTTGTTTTTCTTGATTTTGTGGTGTTGCTGCAATTGATTAATGTTTCTGCACCATCCTGAAGCAGGATTGTGAAAGCTACTAAATTGTAGAGAGGTAGTATGCTGTATCTCATGAAGTTGAGCATGGTAAAATGGAGAAAAGTGGAGAGAAATGGGTACAACTGAAAGTGGTGGGTGGAAGTAGAGAGATATTCAAATAAAAGTAATGGCAATATTAATAAGGCATTGTCTGAATAGGTTGACAAATTTTAAAAAATAAAGATAATATATTTAAGAGGAGTTATCAGAATTAATAGTTTTCATGGAAATCTATTTCATGAGGGGGAAGAGAAAAGAAAAATATAGCCAGTGGGGCAGGAGAAAAGTATAAGCAAATATCCAGTCCAGACAAAGAGAATATATACATATGTATGTATGTATGTATGTATATATAGCAAAGAAAGAAAAAGATGAGAAAAAGAAGAGAAAGTGTGGATATACAGAGCCTAGAAGAAGAGATAAGAGAAACAAAAGATGGTGGTGCAGCTTGGATGTGTGTGCTGGAGTTCTGTAGCTATTGCAGTGTAAATGTGAGTGTGTATGTGTATGCAGAGGGAGAACCCACTACCAAAAAAACCCACCCTTGTTTGAGTGGATGTGCCTAGGTCTACAAGCCTGCCTGTTTTTACTTTGGAGGCTTGCATATTTTCAGGGCAGTGGTGTGTCAGGAAAGAGAAAGTGTGAGGCAAAATAGGAAAAAAAATAAACACATCATTATGCATCAAAAATAGCATAGAATACAAAAATAAAATTACCATATGGGAGAGAATTCCTGCTCATCTGGTGATGCCGTTGCATGTACATGCCAGCTGTGTGTGTGTGTGTGTGTGTGTGTGTGTGCGCGCGTGCAGGAGTGCACATGCTATCAGGAAAGGAGGTAAAAGAGGGCATGGTGAAAGCATCACTTGGATACTGAGAATATCTACACCAAGTTGCTCACACAATCTGGTATCCATGCAGGGCTCACAGAGGCCAGTAAAGTCCAGGTTTAGTAATGGAATTGGCCCAGTGGTCTTGGGAAGGGCTCACTTTACAGGGGGAGACAAGGTCAAACAGAAGTGCTCAAGGAGCATGCTTGTCACATTGCTGATACCCCCCTTTAAGAAATGTTGCTATATACTAGTCTTTATGCTGATTTTTTCACTTCTAGGGGGTGCAGAATATCCTTCCTACTGGAACCTCTCTGGTAGTTGCTGAGTGTATCTTCCCATGTTTGTTATCTGGTTGCCATATCCCATTTTTTTTTTACTCTTCTTTAGGATATATATCCAACAAATTGCTGGGTTCTATGTTCTATTCCCAGTTCCTTTAGGCAGTGCCATATAGCTTTCCACAATAATTGTACGTATTTACAGTCCCATCAGTTGTATATGAAAATTTCAATCTTCTTCAGCATGTTTTTATTTTCTTCCTTTTTAATTTAGAAGTATTAATGTTTTGATTTGCATCTCCCAGATAGCAAGTAATTGTTAACATTTTTTTAATTGTTAACATTTTTGAATATAGAATTTATTGGGGGCTCTAACAACATTTAACACATCATTTGTATTAAGCATATTTGTACACATGTTGCCACATTCATCTACATTATCTACTTGAACCCCTCCAGCATAAGCTCCTCTTCCCCTCTTTCCTCTAGTACTTTATTTTTTTAATTCCAACTCCCCATATTTCCCCTTCCCTCTTCTCCTCCCCCATGAACTTTCAATAATTTCTAATTGTTATTACCTCTTCATATCCCACACTATTTAATGTGTCACTTCACCCCACCCCCGTGTCCACAACCCAGAGAAGAGGTCACATGTAGATCCAAGAAATTTGTTCCCCACATTCTAATCCACCATCCCTCCACCCTCCCAGCGTCACCACTCCCCACTAGTCTCAAGGGACTACCTATCCTAAATTTTCCACGTTTTCGATTCCAATGTGCATTCCCTGGTCTAGCCAAATCTGTCTGGCAGAATTGGGATAATCATAGTCAGTGGGAAGAAGCATTCGAGAACATTTCATTACTACTACACTGTACCTAGATTGGCTCATCTCCTCACTACAACCCCTCTGTAAGAGGATGTCTCTTCACTTATTGATGGGCTTTGGGTCCCCAATCTGAACGCCCCCTCATTTATAATGATATAATTTTTAGGTATTTGTAATATATTCATATGCTTATTCCTGTCTTATTTTTGATAGATCCTGGACATGTATTATGTGTGTGTGTTACTCATTTTTTTTAGTATATTTGTGTCTTGTCTTTGAGCCCTTCAGTTTTTCCCTGTTTCCTCACTGATAATCTCTATAGTTCTGGCATTTACTTTTAGATCTTTGATTCCTCTTGAGTTTGTTTTTGTACATGGATATGGCTCCCATTTCATTCTTCCCTAGTTGAAGAAACAATTTTGCCAGCATCATTTGTTGAAGACACGATCGCTTCCCCATTTACCATTTTTTGCTTCTTTGTGGAAGATCAATTGTCTAGTAAATTTTTTTTTTTTGTAAATTTGTTTCTTGATTCTCTATGCTTTTCCTCTGATTTTTGTGTATCTATCATTTTTCCAGTGCCAGACTATTTTCACTGCTGTGATTATGTGTTGTGTGTGTTACTTTGTACTTCATTTTTAAGAAGTTCTTTGTTTATCTGGGTTTCTTTCCCCTCTATATCAAGTTATACCTTAGTTTTTCCAATTTTTTTTCTTTGTGCTAAAGTGTGCTTCTTGGTAAGTAGCAGGTAGGTGGGCCTTTAAAAAATTATTTCATTTGCTACTCTGTTTCTTGACTGATGTGTTTCATTCATTGACATTCTTTGGTGTTATTGTTGTGTGCTATATGTTTACTATAATATTAATGAGGGGTTTTTTTTGTTGTGTTGTTTCATTTGTCTCCCTATATGTCTGTGCTACTTGAAAACTGTTTTCAATGTGTTGATTTCTGGGGGTAAAGTTGATCTCAACTTTGTCTGCTGTTGTTGGCTTAATGTCTGGAGTACTCACTGCAGTATTTTTGGTAGTGCTGGTTGTTTTGATAAGTTCTTTTAATTTCTCCTTCTCTGAATGTATTCTTTTGTCTCCCTGATTTGAATAATAATTTCATAGATACGTGATTATTGATTGACACTTTTTTCTTCCAACATTTTAGCTATGCAACTTTCTTGCCTACGTGATTTCTGCTGAAAAACCCTGTTGTCTTACATGATTTCTGCTGAGAAATCATAGCTATTCTTATCCATTTTTCTTTGTAGCTGACTGTCCTTTTTGCCCAGCTGGTCTTAGAGTTTTCTCTTATAAAGTTTGACTATAATAATGTCATGATATTTTTCTTTTGTGGTCTATTTTATTTGGGGTTCTCACATCTTGGTTACTTATTTTCTCCTCACCTATACTGTTAAAATGTTTTCTTTTAGATTATTTTTATACTAATTTCTCTTAGGGTTTTTTGTTTCTTGGTATTTCAGAATCTCAATGATATCTAAGTTGTTCCACTTGATAATGTCTCACAAAATTGCATAGCTTTTCTAGAAACTCCATTATTCTTTTTGGTCTGTACATATTGGGGTCAAGAGTTTAGTCTTTATGCTTGCTAATTTGACGTGTCATCTCCTAAATTCTATTACTCTGTTCTATCAGTGTTCATTCTACTATGCTCATACTTATTTCTGGATTTCTGTTGGGGTATGGTTTCTGTTTAATTTTCTGTGTTGTATACTTTTTGTTTGCTAATTTTCATTTACTTTGGTGGAGTTGGTTTTGTGTTTACTGAATCTTTGTTTTCTTTCTTTTTTATTTGGTTCAGTATGTTGATAACTCTTTGTGGTTATCATGAATTTACTTTTATTATTTTAACTTAAAGCAAGATATTAGTTCTTGATATCCTATGACTGGCTTTTCATATGAAAGTTCTAGAACTATATTTTTTATTCACAATGTTTGCTTTGACATTGTCATCATTTACAGATTGCCATCTCTGGTTCCCTGTTTTAATCTCTCATTTTGTGTTATTTTTGAGAATAATTTCCTGGGTTGGTATCTGACTGATGATGTCCTGTGTATTAATCACAGATTGATGTTCATTATCTGAAGGACTTCTTTAATGCCTTTTTTTTGGGGGGGAGGCGGTGTAAAGTTAGTCTGCTTTTCATAAATGTCTTTAACTTCTGTTTATCTGGAAATGTTCTAATTGCACCATTGTATTTGAGAGACAATTTTCCAATTCTTGCTTGGAAACTTGAAAATTTTATGCAGTTCATTCACTGCTTACATTATTTATTCCAAGTAATAAGAGCTTAGTTTTACTGAGTCTCCTTTGTGTCTTTTTGGTTTTTAAAAGTGATCAATATTTGTTGTCTTTAGCTTTGTTAGATTGTGATGTCTTGGTAACTTTCTTTGGTGACTATCCTGTATAGTGTTTGTTGTGCTTCTAGGCTGAATATCTTGTCTTTCATAATGTCAGTAAAGTTTTTGTGCTAGCATAAAAATTTAATGATTAGTTTTTTTCGATCTGTTTTAAAGAATGATCATAGAATCTGGACTGGGAGTGCATTCTGTCTGTAGATTACTTTGAATCTTAACATTTTCATGATATTAAGTTTTCCTATGGATGAACTTGGTTTGTTTTTCTTTAATATAGGTATATTTTTGTGTCTAGTGTTTCAGTTCTCTAAGGGTCTTATTTAACTATTTGGTAATTGTCATTCTTATAAATTGATATTTTGGTTCTTTGTTTTTATTCTTGTAGATTTATTATGTTCTGGAAGCTCATATATCTGCTGACATCTGGGTGGCGATATCATATAAGATAAACTCTCAATGATGTATACTTTTGGTCTATCCAAAAGACCTCTGTCAAATGAACTCTCCTTAATGTTTCTTATAAAAGTGGTCACTTTGTACAATTTCCTATAATTTCTTTTCACCTGGGAATATCCTAATTTCATGACACAATTTTGCTGAGCATATGATTCTTGATTGGCAGGTATTCTATCAGTTTTATGTATTCCATTCAGTTGTCTTTTTGACTGCATAATTTCTGCAAAGAAATCAGAGTTTCCTTTTTCTGTTAACATTTTTCTGGGGGGAGAAGGCATCACTGCCCTGTGTTGGTCGTGGGAGCTATCCAGCCTTGCTCCTGAAAGCTGCTGCTGGATTTGAACCACCAAGCCAGTGGGCTGCAGTCCCGCACTCGACCACTACGCCACCGGGGCTCAGTCCTCTTCTGTTAACATTTTTATTTGCATCAGCTAATCTCAGGATTTTTTACCTGTCTTTGATTTTGGAAAGCTTGATTTTTGTTATTATTTTTTTTTAATGAATCATTTTATTGGGGGTTCGTACAACTCCCATCACAATCCATACAAACATTAATTTATGCAGGCCACATTTACACACTTATTGCCATCATCACTCTCAAAACCTTCTCCCTCCATCCAGGACCCCAGTATCAGCTCCTTATATTTCTCTTCCTCCCCCTCCATCCCCCTTGAACCCTTAGTAATTTACAAATTGTTATTATTTTCATACTGTACACTGTCCAATATGTCTCAACACTCCCTTCCCTGTTGTCTGTGTCCCAGAGAGGAGGCTATGTGTAGATCCCTGAAGTTGGTTCTCCCTTTCTATTGCTCCATCCCTCCACCCTCCTGGTATTACCATTCATATTGCTAGTCCTGAGGGATCATCTATCCTAAATATCCCATGTTCCAACTTCCTTTTTCTTTGCTTTTTTTTTTTTTTTGTTTTGGGGGCATCACTGCCCTCTGGTGATCATGGGAGCTACCCAGCACTGCTCCTGAGAGCCGCTGCTGGATTTGAACTGCCAAGCCCACGGGCTGCAGTCCCGCACTGAACCACTTATGCCACCAGGGCTCAGCCCTCATGTTTCCAACTTCACTGTATATCTCCTGGTCTAGCTGGATTTATGTGATAGAATTGGGATCATGATAGTGGGTGGGAAGCAGTATTTGGGAACTAGAGGAAGGTTGCATATTTCCTTGCTACTACCCTGTATCTTAACTGGCTCATCTCCTCTTTGTAACCCCTCAGCAAGAGGATGCTACTGCACCTATTGATGGGCTTTTGGTCCCCAATCTGTACTCCCCCTCATTGATAATAATGTAATTTTAGCTCTTTGATGCCTGACACCGGATCCCTTTACCACCTCATGATCACACAGGCTGGTGTGTTTCTTCCGTGTGGGCTTTGTTGTTTCTGAGCTGAATGGCCACTTGCTTACTCAAG
>PVJH01043488.1:0-13587 GCA_004026705.1 Nesogale talazaci | reverse complement strand
AACTGAGGCACTGCAAAGAGGGGAAAAAGATCACTCACCAGAGACCGCCTCCTGCTGAGCTGGGGCTGGAAAGCAGGCAGCCGCTGCAGAGCCCTTCCCCCTATCCACCGCCCCACACTGCCTTCCCAGGCTTCCGGAAGGGTGCAGGGGACAAGAAATGGGAGGGTGTGGAGGGACACCCCCTTTTCCAACCTGCTCAGAAGCGACCCACTGCCCTCGAGTCTACTTGGACTCTGAGCAAGCCCGCTGGGCAGACTAGCACCGCACTGCTCCTCGGGGTCTCCAGGGCTGTAACTGTGGGAACAGAATGTGTTGTCTTTCTCCTGCGGAGCAGTTCCTGGGTTTGAACCACCACCCTGACATCTGGCAGCCCCGCACCTAAACCACAATGCCGCCAGGCCCCACAGGAGGAACACAAACCAGCTTGCAGCCAGTTACTGTCAAGGGGACCTCGACTCACGTGAATCCCGTGAGCATCAGAGAACAGTCCCCCATATGGTTTTCAAGGGCTGGTTTTTCTCAAGTCACTTGCCAGCTCTTTCTGCCGCGGCGGCGCTGTTGGAAGTCCAGCCTTCCGGTGGGCAGCCGAGTCCATTCACGTCTGTACCTGTGCAGCACACGGTTGATAAAGAGCTTCTCCAGGGATGGCTTGGGGCGGTGGTGGTTCAGAGGCTGAGATCTTGACCTCCGAACAGAAATCCGGGCTTCATTTCCAGCCAGTGCACCTCCAGCTCGGCTGTCAGACATTAAAGGGCCTCCAGTGTGGCTGCGATGCCAAATGGGGGTCATCCGGACTTTCTGAGTCCGACGAGGAAGAAAGGCCTGGTAGCCTCCTTCCCAAAATCAGTCAGTCCCTATGGTCTGATTCTGTGGTATGTGAAGTGTGTGTGGGTGTGGGGGGGGGGGTAGGAGAGGGACATGGGAGAGAGGTACTTGATAAATAGCTACCAACTACCCTTCGTTATATTATTGCCATTAGCTGTCGGGATCCCTTCTGTTCCCGGCAGCTGGCAGGCCTGGCAGCTTGCCCATCGCTCAGGAACAGATCCGATAAGCTGACTGCTTTCCATGGGGGTGACTTGTAAGATCCAGGTGAGAAGCAGCGAGTGGTGGGCCTGTGGGTGCCCTCGGTAACCCCGGATCTGCAGATCTCCAGGAACTTAGGAGCAGCGAGTGCGTCAGCCCCAGAGCCCGGAGCTCGCCACTGGGGCTGAGAGGGGACAGCCTCAGGGCCTGCTGGCCACAGCCCTGGCCCTCTTCTGGGAAGCCTCTCAGTTCCTTGTCCGAAGGTGCACTGTGTTCTCAGGAAGGACCCCCACTCCTACGCCTCTCCTCCTTCCCAGCAGTGTACAGGGCCAGGAGGTCGAGTGGTGAGCTTTACTTTTAACTTTGAATTGTGAATCGGTCAAGGTTTGCAAAGCAAGTTTCAACAATTGGTCTTTTGTTTTAGCTCACTGATTGCTACCCGACAGTGAGACATCACTTCACCTACTTCCTCTCGGTGTTTCCTGTTTCCATTCCTCCTCCTTCCCCCCTAACCCCTTTGACCTCTGTCCTTGAGTACATGCTGCCGTTTTGATCACAAATGGTTGGTTATTCTAAGGTGTGCGGACCTCGCTGTTACTGTTCTTTTTTTTTTTGTTGTTTTGTTTTGTTTTTTGGGCATCACTGCTCACAGGTGGTGGGAGTAGGAGGCCCAGCCTTTGCTCTGTGGAGCTGGAATTGAACTCCATCCCAGTGGGCCGCAGTCCCGCGCACAACCACTATGCCACTGGGGCTGAGCCCTATTGTTCTTTTTTTTTTTTTAAGGCATCACTGCCCTCAGGTGGTGGGAGTAGGAGGCCCAGCCTGTGCTCCGTGGAGCTGGAATCGAACCTCCACCTCAGTGGGCCGCAGTCCCGCGCACAACCACTACGCCACCGGGGCTCAGCCCTCTATTCTTCTTCTTATAGACCCATCTACTACTGGGCTGAAAACGGAGCCAAGGGAGGTGACCTGAAGGGAGAATAACTTGAGGGCCATAACCTTGGGGATGTCACCAGTCCCTATCCAATCAATAGGCCTGGTCTGAATAGGGCTTTCCTTTTCCATATCTTCCCTCCATTCTTCCCAGGACATTCCTGGGCAGAATATATATGTTGTCCACCAGTGTTAGAAGCCGGGCACCATCTAGTTCTGGGCCTCAGGATTTGGGATCCTGAAATCTTCGTGGTCCATTAGCCACCTGGACCAATTGTTTCCTTGTGGCTTCGACTTTCTTCGCTCTCCTGGTCTCCAGATGGGGAGAGCCCATATTAACCAGGCTGGTCATTTCAGAGCATGAGCTCTGGGTATGACGCTCGAGTCCCCTTGTGATCTGTTCACTACGTGGACTTGGTTCCTATCACTGTCCTTCTCTGAGCTTTGGTGGTTGGGGGCCGTCACCTCCATGCCAAGTGGAAGCAACCCCATGTGGCAGAGAACAGCTGGCCCCGAGAGTTCTGTCGGCCGGCCTCTTTACAGAAGCAGATGTCCTGCAAAGTTGCAGGGTGGGTTTTGACTTCCCAACCTGTGGCTTTGAAGAGCCCCGTTGCTGTTCACCAAAGTAGGAGGCAAAACATTTTTATTTTTTTTTAATTAGGCATCACTGCCCTCTGGTAGGAGTGGGAGGCCCAGCTTTGCTGCTGCTAGATTTGAACCGCCAAGCCAGTCACCTGCAGTCCCGTACTCAACCACTACCCTACCGGGGCTCAGCTGAACATTGTCTTTGTAGGCGATGTTATACCAGTTTACCTTGATGTCCCCTGAGACTGTGATCTTGAGCCCCCAGGCCCAGATGTTTGGTTATGTCTAAAATGTTCACCACTCCGTCCCCCTGTCTGCCCTATCGTGTTCACTGCTCAGTACACATGCACAAATGCCTTCTGAGAAACCTGTTCATGGACTCTCCCTCCCTGTACAGCCTGCAGGTCTATGGGCGCATCTACTCATAGAGCCCCACCACTGCAGGCTTGTCTACATACGTCAGTGTGTCTGTTGCCCGGGACTCTGGCGAAACTCGCAGTGTCTTCCCTTGCTGCCATCATTTTGTGCTCCCCTCCCTCAGTGGGTGTACTGCTTTCCCCGGAGTTCACGTTGTCTACCCTCTAGCCAGCAGTGTGCCCTTCCTCCCCCTCCCACCCTGGTAGCCAGCAAAGAACGTGTCTTTCAGTGTGAAAACCTTTCCATAACAGCAAGCGATCCTCTATAATCTTTGCCTCTGTAATTGACTAGTTTCATTCCACTTGAAGGCACCCCAGGTTTGCCGTGTTTTGAGGTGTTTCCCAATTTCATTCTTGCTCTTTTGTGGGGTTTTTTTTTTTGTGGGCATCACTGCCCTCTGGTGGTCGTGGGAGCTACCCAGTGCTGCTCCTGAGAGCCGCCACTGGATTTGAACCGCCAAGCCCACGGGTCACAGTCCCGCACTCAACCACTTACGCCACTGGGGCTCAGCCCGCTCTTTTTTTATTTTTAATCACCTTAGGATTGTTTATATCAATGGCACAGGAGGATGCCAGCTCCATGGAGATGCAGCTGGCTACTCAGGTGGTCACACCAGCCCCTCTCGGCCCAAGAAGGAGAGAACTCTAGCTTAAGCTGGAGTTGAGATCATGGCTGGAGCATCCGTCTTGCTTTGGGCCTTGGCAATACGTGCCCGAGCCTGCTTGTCAACCTTGGGCTGGGCAGTGTCGGCCAGCCCACTGAGCTTGTGGTTGTCGCCCACTGGGATCTTAGCCTCAACCTCCTGGGGCTTCACAAGGGCCTTGATGGACCCTGCAGAGCCTTGCGTTGTTGACCCGAGTTGTCTTCAAGCCCTTTCTTGGTGTGCTTCTTGGCAAAGCACGTGATCCTCAGCACGTGGGACCCTGCGCCCCCTTCAGAGATTGATGTCGCTGGGATCGGGGTTTCTTTTTTTTTTTTTTTGGCATCACTGCCCTCAGGTGGTGGGAATAGGAGGCCCAGCCTTTACTCCGTGGAGCTGGAATCGAACCTCCATTCCAGTGGGCCGCAGTCCCGTGCACAACCACTATGCCACCGGGGCTCAGCCGGGATCGGGGTTTCTGGATGGCATTTCTATGCCGTTTTCGGGACTGAGTGTGCATGGTGTGGTTCTTGGACTCGTCATCTCTCCACCGATGTCTGCAGCTCCCGGAGCGCCAGGGAAGAGAGGGCACCATGTCCACTGTGCGTTCGGTCCTCCAGAGGTGGTCGCCATCATTTTGCTGTTGCGAAGAGGGCTTCGATGAACACGGGTGTGCGTGTAATTGCTCATGGCGCAGCTGGGCGCTGTCTACGATGTATTCCAAGGAGGGGGTTGGGGACGGGAAGGTAGTGGCCATCCAGCGGTTCCACGCACATCTGTTTCAGGAGACACCAGGCCGCTTTCCACAGCGGCTGCACCAGGGACTTCCCGCCTTGGTGGGTGGTCATCAGAGGGGTTTCCATCCAGATGATGTTTCCTGAGTGCGAGCAGCGCTCATGCAGTTGTTGAGATCGCCCTGTGAACTGTGAGGACCCCCCCCCACACACACACACACACACACCCAGAGAGGTAGGGAACGCAGGCTCAGAGAGGCGAAAGGGTGTCCCGGAGGACACACAGCAGGGACGGGGAGTGGGTGGGGCCTCAAATCCAAGCAGCCCTGCCTGCTGCCGCCCAAGCGCAGGGTGGGGATCTGGAGCCTCCGGGCGGGGGAAGGACTGCCCCCAGGGTCCCGGGAATGGTGGGTCCACAGCAGGGCTCGGGCTGGGCCCCATCCCGCCCTCCCGAAGGTCCTCCCTGACACTCACCGGCCTGTCCTGGCCCCACAGGTGGCGATGGTGGAGGTGCAGCTGGACGCTGAACACAATTACCCGCCCGGGCTGCTCATCGCCTTCAGCGCCTGCACCACGGTGCTGGTGGCCGTGCACTTGTTCGCTCTCATGATCAGCACCTGCATCCTGCCCAACATCGAGGCCGTGAGCAACGTGCACAACCTCAACTCTGTCAAGGAGTCGCCGCACGAGCGCATGCACCGCCACATCGAGCTGGCCTGGGCCTTCTCCACCGTCATCGGCACGCTGCTTTTCCTGGCCGAGGTCGTCCTGCTCTGCTGGGTCAAGTTCCTGCCCCTGAAGAAGAAGGCCGGCCAGACAGCCACCACCAGCAAGCCCCCGGACAGCCCCAGCGAGCCCGACGGCATCACCCCGGGCCAGGCCGCTGCCATCGCCTCCACCACCATCATGGTCCCCTTCGGCCTGGTCTTCATCGTCTTCGCCGTCCACTTCTACCGCTCGCTGGTCAGCCACAAGACAGACCGGCAGTTCCAGGAGCTTAACGAGCTGGCCGAGTTTGCGCGCCTGCAGGACCAGCTGGACCACAGAGGGGACCACCCCCTGACGCCTGGCAGCCACTACGCCTGAGCCCCCTTGGACCAACGCCGTTCCAAGCACTGGCCTTAACGCTCGCTCCCGTTCCCGGTCCTGGCCCAGCCTCAGGGACAGCTTGTTCCGACCCCCGTGTGCGGCAGGGTAGAGCGTCAGGGGGGCAGAGGCGAGGGTTTTCTTCGGAGAGATGACTGCACTTTGAGACCTGCCTCGAAGACGTACTTCCTGTTCTTCCAGCCCGGGATCACCTGCTGGGAGGTGCTGGGGGACAGGCCCTCCTTTTTGTCCTGTGCCAGGGCCACCTGGATGGTACCCAGTCCCTCTCTCCTCAACATCCAGCCCCGTTCAGTGTCGAGTGCGTGAGTGCGTGTGTGTGAGAGAGAGCACAGAAATATACTTGTAAGGGACACCTCTTCCTTGCGTCTCTCTCTCTGTGGGGCTGGGGTTGCAGCCGGGACCAGCTGAGCCCCGAAGCAGAGGTTTGGGGGTGGTTTGTTTTGTTTTGCCTTTCATTTCTCTCAGCAGTTTCTTTGGAGATGTTTTAGGCTTACCCCAGAGTCACCAGAACAGCTAGTCAATGAGCCCCCTCCTAAAGCGTCTGACACGGGTGAAACACGACTCCATTGAAGCCACGTTCAAATGTCCCACTCGTCTCCCTAATGTTCCTTCCAGCAGCTATTTTGCCAATCCAAGATCAGGCATGGAGGTGTCTCCTTTCACCCAGAAAATTCCTCAGCTTTTTTCTCCTTTTTTTTCCCCCCCTCGCATCACTGCCCTGGTGGGAGTAGGAAGCCCAGCCTTGTTCCTGGAGAGCTGCTGCTGGATTGGAACCGTCAACCCTATGGGCCGCAGTCCCGCCCACACCCACTGCGCCACCGGGGCTCAGCTAGCTTTTGTTTTTCACAGCACTGACTCTTACGCAGACCGCAGGCCAGTGCTCTGTAGGCATTATCTGGTTGGTCATCTGCTTCCGTTAAGCCGAAGTGACCTTGTGTCCAAACCCACTTCCGTCAAGTGGTTCAGACTTACAGCAAACTTCCAGACTCTTCACAGTTTCCAAGGCCCAATCTTGACAGGACCAGAGAGCCTCCTCTTCCTCCGGGAGGGTGACTGGTGAGTCTGAACTGCCAGGCTTGTGGTTTAGCAGCCCCAAACCTCACCCACAACACCACCAGGGCTCCTTGACCTTCCTCCTCTTTTCTAAACGACCAACCAATAGCGGTCCGTGTGGCACTAGGCATCAGCATCTCTCCGGGCTGGATACCCTTACGATCCCATTGTGCAGAAGGCACAACGGATACCCAAAGAAGCTGACTTGCCAGGATTCCAACCCAGGACGTCAGACTCGGAGCCTGCACACACACCGGATTCTGGCTTGGCTGGGAGAATGACAAGAGCTAGCAGGGCCCCGGCCCCTTCCAGAGTGAAAACGAACAGGAGGAGGAGTGTGTTTGCCATAGTTCCTCCTATCTCACACCAGGCCAGCTTCCCTTCTGTTACTTGCCTGGCCTCCGTGGGACCGTGAGTTTGAGACCACCGCGCGGCCTGTGCCCTGGATAAAGTGGTTCTTAAAAAGCCAGATGTTGCAGCTGAAGTGAAGGAGGTCTGGGAGGTGGAGAGGCCTAATATTTGTGCCTTTCCCATTATTGTCCCCCAAGAGGTTTTCACTGAACCCTGAGTTTTGGACAGCTTGGAACATGTGGCCTCAGGCTCATCTGGTGCAGCCTGGGAAACTGAATAACAGCTTGGTGGACTGGGTAGGGAGGAACTCTCCCCTGCACAGCTTGCCGCCCTCGGTCACACTCTGGGACCCACTGCTGTCCGGTCCCAGGTACCCTTTGGAAGGGCTGGATAGGCCACATACACACACTCACCAGGGTAGGCCTGTGTCCTGTGTCCCCTAAGAAGCCTGCTCCCCATGGAGCAGAAGTCTGGGATCCCACAGAGACTCTGGATGTTGGTGTGGGCTTCTCAGCTTCTCGCTCCACCTGGCTCGAGTTCACGAATTGCCAACTCGGCTTGTGAAAAATGCAGATTTCCAAGCCCTTGCCCTGTAACCGAGTCAGTCAGGGCCGGGCGTGTCCCATGTTTTTAACAAGCACACCCAGGCATCTTGGGAAACAATGGTGGTTCAGAATACAGTCTCTCGTTTGTTTTCTTTCTGTGGTGCATAGACATCTGGCACGTGGTTCCAAGCACAACAGTGAAAAGTCCTCTCCCTCCCAGTTGTTCCTAGAGGCTGGGGCTCTCACGTAGTTTCTAAACACTAGGGCAAGGCATCCCACACACAGCACGCTTTTCCTATTCACTGCTGGCCTGCCAGACACTCTCTCGCTTGGTGCCTTGTGACCCTCCCTGAACCTCAGGATTCTCTTCTAAAATGGTGCTCATAACAGGACCACCTCCAGGCTGCGGGGAGACACATGTTGTCAGCACTGTGCCTGGCTGGTTACTGGTGGCCTGCATCCCAGGGTGGCTAAGCTCAGCGGAACCAGCCCCGGGTCAGACCACCCCATCACGATTTGGGGAGAGGAGGTCAATTTGAGCCCATCTTGTTTGCTTCCTGCGGCTGAGGGCTTTGCCAGCCTCAGGGACCTCAGTTGCTCCCCACACACTGGGCGTGAAGGGCGGCGTCATTCTCAGGGTGGGGGCTGCCCTGAGCTTTCCAGAACACAGGGCAGCATGCCTGACCTCGACCTCCCGCTGCCAGGAGAGTCTCCCCTTTCTGCAGACACTGCCCTGAAAACAAAAATAGCCAAACCCAAGGAGGGGATCCCAACTCAAGAGTTAAGACTGCCTTTGCAGGTTCCGGAGGCGCTAAGTCTTTACCGGAGCAGAAAGCCTCCTCTTTGACCCTCGAAGGGGCCAGAGGGTTTGAACCGCCCTCCTTGGCCTTCGCAGCCCAGCAGGTAGCTGAAATCGCCTGGGTTGAGAGCCACAGCCTCCTTTTTTAATCCTGGGGATAACTCTCTGGTGGGGCAGCAGCATTGTTCAGGTGTCACCGGGGCACCTAAGGGGCCCGGCAGGTTGACGTTCCCAAGGCGCACAGTTAACACCCCGGCGCTGCCCGGATTCTCTGCCCGGCTGGCAGATTCTAGTGCGCGAGCGCGGTCCTGCCAGCCGGCGCCCGGCCCTCCTGGCTCGCAGGAATGCAGTCTGGGTTAGAAGCGCGCCTGGCCCCGCGATTGGCCTCAATACATGTGATTTAGCATTGCGACAGTAGTTCCAAGTCAGCTCTTTAGGAGCCCCATGTCACAGATGGGGCAGGTGCAGCAGCGGCCCTTGGAGCTGGCGTGCGCCTTAGTCTGGCCAGGTGAACTTGACCCGCAGCCAGTCGGGGCCTGAGCCCAGAATGAAGCCAGCCTGGCTGGGCGTGACTCCTGCGTGCCCCCAGGGAGCCCCCACGTGATGCCCAGATCAGGCGGCTGCGTCCTGTTCTGGATCAGGTTTAATCTACGTTCTTACTGACACAGCGCCCGGGGGTTGGGGGAGGCAACACCATCCCTCTATGGGTGACTGTTCTTTTTTGCAAATCTGTAGCGCCCTGGGAACCTCCCTCTTCCCCCCCCCTCAGCTCCGCAGCCCTCCTGACACACCTGGCTCTTTTATGCTCAGGCACTTAGGGAAAGGTGTTAGGGTCAAGGCTGTGAGGGGCCAGGGGAGCCCAGCTTCCCCATAGGCAAATCAGGATCCAGTTCCGGGAGGAGCACGGTGCCCTCTGCGGGTGCCAAGGGTGTGTCGGCGCGCCACCACTCTGCGGGGTGCGTCGCACTGGTCTGAGCAGTTGGGTGACATGCGCGTAGGTTTCTCTTCAAGGGCCGAGCTCGGCTTTCTCCTGTGGGAGGCAGGAGGGGACAGAGGGAAGCTCGCATGTGCCCTGTGCTGGGCCAGGACCCTCCCTCACAGTGCCACCCATCCCCACGCCAGGACGGGCCAAAGCAGACTCCCGGATTTATAGTCCAAGGCACACCCCCCAGGGAGACCAGGGTGCAAATGGGAGGGGGGCGGGCGGCTTTGGGGACAATGGAAATGAACAGGAAATGGAATGTGAAGGAGAAAACCACAAGGTTACCTGCCAGAAACCAGAAGGCAAGGACTCTGTGATGCTGCCCACCTTCTCCTCCTCCACCTGCCCTCTGTCTTCTTCCTTCTTCTCCTCCTCCACCTGCCCTCTGTCTTCTCCCTTCTTCTCCTTCTCCACCTGCCTTCGGTCTTCCTCCTCTTCCTGCTGCTGCCTTTTTTCCTTCTCTTCCTCCGTCCTTTCTTCAGGTGACTTGAACCTGCCCACGGCTTCCTTCAGCACGTTGTCAGGGTCTAGGATTGTGACCTGGAGGGCAGCAGTGAGGGAGAGTCTGGAGAAACTCAGCTAGCACACACGGCTTGCTAGCTTCTTCCCTGCTGGGTGGGTAGGCTGGGTCCCAGTGCCTGTCTGTGGAGGTGGCTACAGGGGGGTGGGGTGGGCAGGGGCTGCCCACCTGAGGAATGGGGAACTTGGTAGGCTCAGGGGCCTCGTCACGGCCAAAGTCGACCAAGGTGCCACACTTGGCTATGTCGTCCACCCAGAAGCCTTCAAACAGCTGACCATGGTCCAGATGGAAGAATCGCCCGGCCCCATTCTTCATGCCTCTCTGCCAATAGCCCTCGTAGCGGTTTCCGTTCTCTGGGGGGACGGATAGGAGAGAGTGGGTGGTGGGCACACCAAACCAAGACCCTCCACACTGCCCACCAGACAGCCAGAAGGCAGAACATCAAGAATGACTCGCATGAGCTGGGCTGGGTGAAGTCGGGACCACTGGTCTGTCAATCTCAGAGCTCTGGGCTACCAGCCACTTGCAGAATCAGACCTGGTTCACGTCTCACCTCCGGCACTTACCTGGACTTGGACCAGCAGCCCTTTTAGCATCCGGTTTCCCATCTGTCAAATAGAAAGCTCCCGGAAAGAAGAGGCAGCCCGTTCGCCCGCATTTGCCTTGCGCCAAGATTCAAGCTGCATGCCTGGCCCGGCTTAACCCTCACAAACAATTCCATGACGGGCGGGCTGTGGACGCCAATGGACAGATGGAGCTTGGGAGTTTAGCAGGCTTGCTCAAAGGTCCCGGAGACAGGAAGCAGCAACGGCCGAGCTTGAAACCAAGACCTGCTTGTGCCAGGACCCCGCATGCCTACTAATCGCTAAGATAGCTGCCGCTCGACTGATGGTGGTAGTGACAAAAGTCCCAGGGACCCTGCTTAGCGCAGTGACAGGCTAGCTGTGTGACCTTGGGAAGGTCATCTAAACATTCTCTTTTATACAGGGCAGTAGTACCCAGCACGTAGATTTGTGAAGCTTTAAAGCAATCGGTGCTCCAAGGGAATAAGATGGTTTTATTCCGTTTGGCAGCCCTGCCCATCTTCTATCACAGGAGCCCTGGTGACACAGCAGGTCACCAGGTGGGCTGCTTGACTCAAAAGTCAGCACTTCAAAACCACCAGCTTTTCTCAAGGGAAAAGGAGCAGGTTTCTATGCCCCTACAGACTTCCAACCTCAGAGATACCACCCCACCCCCATCCCCGGGCCGTTTGTAACCAACTTGATGACAGGGGGTTTGGTTTGAATCTAGCACATGTCACACAGCTCAGTCCTGTCACCGTACCCTGAATGTGCCACCGACCCTAGGTAAAAGAGTGAACACGTCTGTGTGCCAATAAAGCTTTATTTACACGTGGGAAAGGGGTTTGACTCTGGAGTGATAGAAACGTGCTGGGACTTAATCGGAGTCATGCAACATTGTGAATAGAGCGGATTTTTCCCCCTTTAAGATAGTTTTTATGTTTTGTGAGCTTCACTTCTATAAACTTTCTTTTTTTTTTTTTTTTTGGGGGGGGGGTGCATCACTGCTCTCCGGTGGTGGGAGTAGGAGGCCCAGCCCCACTGCTGGAATTGAACCTCCGTCCCAGTGGGCCGCAGTCCCACGCACAACCACTACACCACCAGGGCTCAGCCCAACAAGGTAAGCTTTTCTTTTGACCCTTATACGACCATGAGGAAAGGAGCCTGGGGGTCTCAGGAGTTACACACCGGGCTGGGATCCACAAGGTCCGCAGTTCGAAACCACCGGCCCCTCAGAGGAAGGACGATGGGCATCGTCCTCCTCGTGTTGTAAACACTTTCAGTCTCGGGAGCTCACAGGAGCAGTTCTCTCCGTCCTGTGGCGTGGCTATGGGTTGACATCCACTTGATCGCAGTGAGTTCTGCTTTTAGTTATTTTGTTTTGTTTTTTGCGTTTTTTGGTGGCATCCCTGCCCTGGTGGGAGTAGGAAGCCCAGCCTTGCTCCTGGAGAGCTGCGGCTGGATTTGAACTGTCAGCCTGGGAGCACACAACCACTAGGCCCCCCAGGGCTCAGCCCTGGTTTTAGTTCTAGATGGGGAAACAAAGGCACAGAGGGTTTCAGCAAACAGCCCAAGGTGTTACAACTAGTAAGACTCCAGGCAGGATCTGAATCCAAGAACAGGTATAGTGAATCCCCTACCACTGAGCACAAAGTCAGAAGTTCAAATCTACCCTCCTCTCCTCAGGAGGAAGATGAGGACTTCTGCTCCTTTGAAGATTTACAGCCTCAGAAACCCTCAAGGGTTTCTCTGTCCTCTGGGGTCACTGTGACTCTGAATTAACTCTGGGGCAGTGGGTGGGCTTACGGAATCTGGAGCGTGCTGGGCCGCTAGCCACAATGTCAGCCGTTCAAACCCACCGGTGACACCTTGGGAGAAAGATGAGGTGATCACGCATGACGTGAACAGGCTCAGAAACCGTCTCTCAGAGCACTGAGTCGGGAGGGACCAATGACAATGAGCTTCGTCTTATCTTTAAACCAGCCTAAACTAGCCCCTGTCTCCCACCTTTTCATCATTCTCCAGCCCACCTTCCCGTTTTCTCGTCTCCTCACCACTGTTAATCTCACCAGGCTGTGTGGCCCTGGGCAAGTGTCTTAACCTCTCTGTGCCTCGCTTAATGTGTAACATGGTGACGCTAAGAGTCCTGATTTTGAGCTGTCCTGAGGTTAGTTTAGCCTGCCTGTGGTTCGTGAACTTAGTATTATTTTTTTTGAAGGAGGGCTTCACTGCCCTCCGATGGGAGTGGGAGGCCCAGCCTTGCTCCTGGAGAGCTGCTGCTGGATTTGAACCACCAAGCCAGTGGGCTGCAGTCCCACACTCAACCACTATGCCACCTGGACTCAGCCCGGTTTGTGAACTTATTAAAGACATTAAGAAACTGTATTGCTTTATGTGTTCTTAGAGCAGGGCAGGGAACTGGTCCTCTTATCCCACCTTTGCTAGCCAAGCATGCTGGGTGGACAGCCCCATTTGTTGTTTGTTTGTTCAAGAGAATGGTCTTGTGGGACTTTACCAGGGAGGGCAGGGGCAAGTGAGAAGGGACCCAGTGGGCAGGGCACTCACTCAGACGCAGCATGCCCTCCCCGTGGTACTTGTCGTTCAGCCACTGGCCCTCGAAGATGTCACCGTTGCTGAAGTACATGCGGCCCCACCCGCTGCGCTGGTTTCCACACCACTCACCCTCGTAGTACTCCTTTGGCCCGAAAAACTGGATCCCATAGCCCTGTAAGCACCAAAGTGTCCTGGTTCAGTTCGCAGCATGGCACGGCTCCCAGGACCTCTGAGACAGACCCCAGCCTCCTCACAGGACCCCCAGCCAGACACCTAAGGTTCCCCCTGGCTACCGTCCTCAGGGCCCATCCAAGCCCATAAGCTGTCCCTTCCTCTCCAGCCTTTCTCTTTCTTCCCTCCTCACTGGTCCCTCTCCCTTCTCGATCACAGCCCCCAGCATCCACAGGTCGGGTCGTGAGGGTCATTAAAATACCTCTCTGATTACCCTCCACACCAGTTCTGACTGTTACATACACACACGCCCGCGTGCACACGCACACGGGGTCCCTGGATGGTGCAAAATGTTCACTTTCTCAGCTGCTAACTTGAAGGCTGAGGTTCCAGTCTGCCCAGAGGTGCCTCGCAAGAAAGACCAGGTGATCTACGTCTAAAACATCTGCCACAGAACACTCTGGAGCACAGGTCCCCTGAGACAGACAGGAGGTCCCCATGAATTGGCATCAACTCAAAGTCTGTGTGTGTGTATATGTGTGTGTGTGTGTGTGTGTGTGTGTGTGTGTGTGTGTGTGTGTTGGGAGGGGGTGAGGGGGCACACGAGG
>PVJH01043487.1:0-13576 GCA_004026705.1 Nesogale talazaci | reverse complement strand
GGGGGGGGGGGGGGGGGGGGGGGGGGGGGAGAGAGGGGCAGGAAAGAAAGTGAATGTATTTCACTCTCCAAAGCACCCTGCCTGAGGCAAGACTTCCCATCCCTGTCCCTGGTTTATGGCCAGGAGGAATTCTATAGAGGCTTGATAATCCCCATGGAACTCTGTGAATGGGTTCAGAACTTTCCATCTTCAGGCACAGTCTTCTGTCTGTCCGGAGCTCAGAAGGACAGCGCTCATACACGTTGGCAGAGTTGGTGTGGACCGCAGCTTGAGGAAGGGCTGGGCTGGTCAGTCAGAGTGCAGGAGAGTCCTGTCCATGCCCAGCCGGGTATCTACATCCCACCTTCTACGTTTCTGATGGGAAATGGAAAGGCAGACATCCTGCGTTTTAACAATTTAACAATGTTCCGTGGCGTTTTAAAATAAAAATAAATATATTGCAATACTATTTTTGCGTTCTATGAATTTTTGCTGTTCCATATAGACCAAAATTTTAATCAAGAAGATCCCCCCCAACCCCCATCAATGGTGTCCCGCTTAAAATCTGGTCGCTTTAGATGGGGACATGGAAGGAAAAGAGCCTTGTGGCCTGGAAGTAGTCTGTGGGCAGTTAATCCTCAGACTGGAGCCCAACCCCCAAGCTGCTTCTAGGGGAGATGGGTGAGGCCCTCTGTCCACCTCCCCTACCAGCCCCCCCCCCCACCCCCAAGTCGTCTCTTTTCCCACACACTCTGCCTGCCGGCAAGCGTGCCTACACCCTTGCTTAGAGATCGGGAAGAATTCTGTAGAGTCCTCATGTAGGTGGGCACTGCAAATGGATTGCGGGCTGCACAGCCATCCCAAGTGCTCAGAATGTAAGCTCCAACACCGGCAAGTGACTGCGCCTCTGGGGTGGGGGGCTGGCTTTGTCCACCCCAACGGGGGCTGCTGAGCATTCCAGGGGGCTGCTTCCTCGGAAGGGCAAGAGATGAAGCCATCCTCCCCAAGCCAACCTGATCTCTGAGCAGGAAGCCTCAGAGTCAAATGACTCCATCGGTACCGGAGGCATTTGGACAGGGAGGAGGGAGCGAGTGTCTCTACCGCCCGTCCGCTCCTCCCCCACCTCAAGCCTGCCGAATAAACTCCTTCGAAATGGTCGGGCCGCGCCAGTAGGAGGGAGGGTGGGGGTGGGGAGATGCCGCCGGAGGGGAGGGCGCAGAACTGAGACTCAATGAACCCTATTGTCTCGCAGAGCCCAGACGCTCTAAGCCGCTGGGCCCCAGTTGGGGGCGATTTCGAGGTCTCCTGCAGCTGTTCGGACCCCTCTCTGGAGAAGGGTGGGGAGGGGGTGTCCCAGCTGTGCCCTCAGGGCAGAAGCTGCCCTTCAGTGTCTTGCATGAGTCTCACGCCATCCCTGCGTCCCTGGGGGGAGCTCCTCCCCCTCCCATCCATAGCAACGTCCCCTCCCGCTTCCCCGCCCCTCCTGTTCTCCCGCCCACCCCCACCTCCAGCTCCACCCGGCACCAGCCTCCGAGCCCCGTGCATCCCCACCCCCACGCCCGCCCCCTCATTAGGGAAAAGCTGTCACTGAGTGCCGCATGCGCGCCGGCCTTCCCAGGACCTTCAAATCGGGGAACAACATGAAATATGCAGCCACCTTCCCCTGCTCCCTCCGCAGCTCGCCCTCCCTCTAATTGCTCCGCACAGATTAAGCTGGGAGATCGCAGCTCCGGCTGTGAGGACATGCGATGCTTTACATCCTCTGAACAAACAATGCGGGGCTGCTTCTGCCTCCTGGCATGGGAGGAGAGAATCCGGTTCCCAAGTATGTGGGGCGCCCATCTCCTATGACGTCTCCTCTCTCCCCTTCAGCCCTGGGTCTGAAGGTTCCCGCAAGGAACAGCCAGGTTCTCCCTGAAAACGTCTGTCCACTTAGTCATCCGCAAAGAGCCGTCCGCAGACCAGCAGATTCAGCGTGGCCCAAATTTCTTGTTAGGGGCCGCAGTTGAGTTGGCTCCGACTTACAGATCAGAATCCCACTGGTCATCCGCATGTGTTACCTTGAAGCCCATTGTTGCCTCCACTTTGCCGCCCCATCTTGCCCAGTGATAGTCTTCTCCTGAGCCCTGGTATTCCCAGTTGTTTCATATGCAGGTGGAGGTTGGACATTGGGTAAGGAAGCTGGAGGAAGAATCGAAGTTTTGGAACCACCGGAGAAATTGGAAAGCACCATGGACTGTCAAAGAACCAGTGGGCCTGTCTTGGAACAAGTTCCACCCCAGTGCTTCTTAGATTTTGTTAGGTAGCTATATTGGGGGTGGGGGTGGGGGTGTATTTTCCCTCCCTTGTGTGACCAGGCCCCCCTAGAGGAAATCAGGTGACCATTAGACACCTATGAAGACCCCCACACTGAGCATGCTCCCAGTGAAGCCCCCAGCCAGGTGGGAGGTCCACCTGGGCGACCCAAACCAGACCCAGACACTTGACATCACCCAGGTGGACTCAACACAGTCAATGGGGCCAACCAATATCTTCAACCCCGCCTTCCCCAGCCAGGGGTGGGCCAGGATAAAGACCGGGAACACATCTGGCTTGCTCTCTCGTGCCGCACTCCTGCCCCTCTGACTCTCCAGCTCCCCCGCCCCCTCAGTTTCACACCTGAGGATGGGCTAGTCCCCAGGTTGCTCTTGTCCAGTTGTGAACTTCTGCGCAGCTTGGCACCCTTCCCTGAAGTAGCCTGTGCTCTTTTGAGACTGTAAAACCTGCAACTTGTTCCATCCTCCATCAAAACCCACTTGGATTACAAAATGGACTTTGGTGTGAATTCTTTTATTGTGGGAAGCCAAGAACAGACATCTTACTCACTGAAGAAACCTTACAACTTCATCTCCCGGGTTTTGGACATATTGTCAGGAGAGACCAATCTCTGGGAAAGAGCATCTTCCTCGGTGAAGCAGAAACCAAAACCAAACTCCCTGCCATCTAGAGTGATGCTGGCTCTTAGCCACCCTCGAGGACAGGGCAGACTCGCCCCTGTGGGCTTCTGAGACTGTAACTGTTTACTGGAGCCAAACAAGGCGAAAGGACAAGGACATGGGAAAAGAGAACAAGTTCTCTGGAGATTTGGGATTCATGATAATGGCAAATGGCTGGAGGTCACTAACCCAAGGTTTGGAAGTTTGAGTCCTCCTAGAGGAGCCAGGGAAGAGCAATTTGATACCTCATTTCAGCAAAGCAGCCACTGCTAGTGTGATGAACGAACGGAGTTCCACCCTGACATGGGGTGAGGCCATGAGGAGGATAAGCAGTCCACTGCCACCTAGTCCAAGTTGACTGGGTCTGAGCTGAAGCTGGGGCGGGGTCCAGCCATTTGCGGTAAGGCTCCCCACACCAACAGCCCCTGTGCCGTGACTCCTCAATTGGCATGCTGCTCTGTGACCCACCCTTCTATGACCTAATTGTCACATTTGTGCATCCTGGTCATTCATCCCAAGACCCTTGTGCAAAAAAAACGGGCCTTAGACTCCCTCTAAGTTGGGCCAGGCCTGAGGGCATGTGCAAGGAAGCCATACATCAGTGTCCTCCGACTAACCTCAGACGCAAGACTCTCTAAGGAACACGGATGTGCCCAGCTCTTCTCCCTAAGCCCATTTTCCAGGGGACATCTAGCACAGGGATCAGCAAACTCTTGAGACCAAAGAGCCAATCCTGCCCCTCCTAACAACCTTAAAATCACTCACGAGCCTTACATATGTTTTTCCAGACAAATGAAGTCACCGTGATCTGAAATAATGACCTTAAATGTTACAACGTTACTTCAGAGCCATGCGTTCACACTGGTTCTCCAGCCACAGTTTGCCGATCCCTGCTCTAGGAGCCCGTGAGTCGCCAGTCCAGCCTCCGTCAGCAAGCCGAGACGTATTAGAACAGCGGGTCTCTACTTTCCTCATGCTGCGATCCTTTAATACAGTTCCTCGTGTTGTGGTGACCCCCAACCATAGGATCATTTTCATGGCTACTTCATAACTATCATTTTGCTACTGTTATGAATTGGGTGACCCCTGTAAAGGGTCATTTGACCCCCAAAGGGGTTGTGGCCCACAGGGTGAGAACCACTGGGTTAGAAATTAGAATCTTAGCGGTTTAGGAATAAGGGACCAAGGTGCCTAGAATTCAGGGCGCCTGGCAGTATTCTGATCATGAGACCTGGTGTTACTCTTTGTACACAATAGAATTCCTTTCTGTTTCTCTGGCACATGGCATCTACCTTATTTCAATGGGCTCCTGAAGCGGGACAAGGGCCGTAGGTTGGGCAACTCTTCCAGCAGATTCTTGTGTGTGGTTAAGGTTCAAAGTCAGTGAACTGACGGGTTCATCCAGCATTGAATCAGCTCAAGGGGTGCCCAGGTTGTGGTAGGACTTCCAGGGAAGAGGGTAACCACCTCCCTCCCACAGGGAGCTGGCAAGGTGGAAATGATACCTGGCAATAAGCTAGTGCAGGCTGCACGAGCCATCTGACAATACCAGAGGGTGCAGAGAAGCAGGATCTCAGGGCATTACACTAATATGCAAACACTTTGGGGCCCAAGGTTGAGTAGGAAATGAGATCCATAGCTCCAGCCAGCCTTGTGACTGTAGGCTAACAGTCTGCCAGGCATCACCACCTTCTTGATCTCGTGCAGAGATAGCAGAGCAGGAGTGGCAATTCCCCTTGTCCGGGGTGGATGAGCCAGGCAAGGAGACCCCTCAGCTCTGGTCCCAGCCCATCAGTGGAAGGCAGAGACTCGAGTCCTCTTATGTAAAGACTCCTCCAGGCCTAAGATACTGCTGGAGGGGTGGAGCCTGGCATGCTGTCTGGATCTCAAAGAGCCAGGTGGTGTTGACCAAGATACACTCCTGGCATTGCTCTGCTGACCCTTACACAGCTATTAATACAAATCATCTCCATTTTCAGTAGAATCCTACTTTAGAAGACATCTATTTGTTGAGTAGCTAGCTTAGGAACAGGGGGTTTGTCCCTCTGTGCCTGCAAAGGCCCCATAAAAGAGGTTGAAAAGAAATCAGGCAACCATTAGACACCTATGAAAACCCCAAACTGAACATGTTCACACTTAAGCTCCTGAGCCAGGTGGGTGGTACCCTGGACTGTACAAACTAGGCCCTGGCTCATGACATGACCCAGGTGGGTTTAACCCACTTGATAGACTCAACCAATACCATCAACCACACCTCCCCAGCCAGAGGCTTGGAATGTCCTGGTTGTTGGAAGGCTACTCTCTCTCCCACTTCTGGATCCAGCGGCAGGAGCGGGTCTCTTCCCCACGGAGGCGGGGCAGGGGGGTTGGCACACATGCCTACTTAGGGCTCCCACATTTGCCCTTACTCCTTTATCCTACTCCTGGTCGGTGGCAGGTCAGAGGATGGGTGCACACATACCTCCTGGACTTGCCCCCAGCTCAGGACCCACTTGGGGCCCACAGTCTCTCTTGTCCCGCACTATGGCCCACTCACTCTCTGGCTTCCCAATCCTCTTGTCCCTTGCTCCCTTTACCCCTCAGTCCCTGGGATCTCTGCCCACCCCTTAGTTCCACACCTGTGGATGTTCTTTTCCACATGGTTGTTCGTGCCCAGTTGTGAACCTCTGGGAGACTGTAAAACCTGCAGCTTGTCCTATCCTTCATAAAAACCCACTTGGATTACAAAATGGGTTTAAGCATGAATTCTTTCATCGTGCAAAGCCAAGGACCGAGGAATCAAGAAACCTTACATATCCACTCAATGATAAGTGATCCAGAAAACCCCAGAGAAGCATTTCAGTGGACCTTGGCAGGGAAAAGGAAGCAGTTACACTTCTTGGGAAGCAGAGTTCTCACCTGCGTCTCTGGAAGGCCCCGCTGGCTGGGAGCAGAGAGGACAGAGGATGCTGAGGAAGAAGATGACAAAGGAGATGTGGCCTGGCCTAGGAGGGAGGGGGTCAGCAGACAGGGACGCATTGTGCTCACTGTGGCCCCTGTGCATGTCTGGGGGCTTCTCCTGGCCCTCATCCTCTTTTTTATTTTATTTTTTAGGCATCACTGCCCTGGTGGTGGGAGTAGGAGGCCCAGCCTTTGCTCCTGTGAACGGGAATTGAACTTCCATCCCAGTGGGCCGCAGTCCCGCGCACAACCACTACGCCACCGGGGCTCAGCCCTGCCCTCATCCTCTTTCACTCTCCTCCTTCATCATATCAGCTGGGTTCTCAGATTCTGCCGCCATGGGAGAGGAATGGACATAACTCTCCTCTTGACTGCTCCCTCTGAATTTTCCCTGATCTCCAGCCTTGGTTCAAAGCCAAGTCCAGGCCTCCAGCAGAGACTAGCCCATCCAGTCCCACATTCCCACATCTCAGCCTCCGTCAATCTCTCTTCTTCAAATCCAACCTTATCTTCCAGCGTACAACCTCCTGACACCTTGCCGGGAATCCCCACCCCCTCACCACCTGCAGCCACTCCCTAAAGCTTGGCTACTCCTCCTCCTCCTTCAGGAAGCTCCTCCCATTAAACCCTTCTAGGATTGCAGTCAGAAAACTTGTATGTGATTCTCTGTCTGTCTGCAGACAAGATCTCTGTGACCTCAGACAAGACCCCTGCCTTCACATTTCACAAGCCCATTCAGCGGCTGGGATAGGAAGTGGGCCAGATCAAGGCCCTGGGACCACGCACTCACCGATCCTCCCTGTGCTGCCCAGCACTTCCCTGGGCAACCTGCCCGCTGTATGGACCACACTCATTTGCCTTGCCCCTTTGAAAACGTTCCCCTCACTTCCCTCCCAGCACCCCACCAGAGACCCAGGGAGAGAGGTGTCATGGACACATGACAATGGGCAGAATCCAAAGAGCCCCATGGTCCACCTCTGTCCATTGCCTTTGGGAAATCACAGTGTTCCCTTCTCCACAGGCATTCTTTCCAGAGGAAGGTTTCCAGTGGTAACATTGGCACGGGCTGGTGGGCTCTTCCATCTGAGGGAAGCGCGGGGGCAGTGTGCCATGCCACCTTCTACCTCCAGTGCCCAGCCTGTTCTCTGTCACAGCTGCTCAACCAGGTTTGCCAAAAACAAGGGTGATGGTGGAAAGGCGAACTTGACCCCTGACTTGCTATTCAACCCATGTGTTTAGGAGTCAAACCCCTGAGATTGGGGTTAGAGCTGAAGTGCAGACCAATACTGTGGTGGAGTTTAGATTCGGGAAGAGAGGAGGTGAAGTGGCCCGACTTCAGGTTGGGACTGGCTTCCGGTGAAGGCATAAGCTGTGATTAGAGACTGGTTAATTATTATCAGAGCTAAGATGTGGGTCAAAATTCATCTTAGAGTTCGATTTCACTGAAAAAGTCCGGGGCTTGCAGGAGGGGTCAGGAGCTGGAGCTGGGCTGGAGCTGTGGAGCTGTGTGGCCCTCCGGCAGAGCTGGCCAGAATCTGAGTCCAGCACCATGGACAGCTTCCGGCAAGCAAAGACGCCGCGGAGGGAGAGGTTCCTCACTTCCTCCTTCCTCTTTCCGTGGACAAACCTCCTATGAACTGGTGTCCCAAGCCTGGCCCTGAGAAGACTGACAGAGCCATGACCTCGGGAGAGCTGGGATCTCTCACAGTGAGGTCTCTGAACCTTTGACCTGCAAAACCACTCCCACCTAAGGTCGGCAACCCTGGGTCCAGAATCAGAATCCTGAGAAACCTCAATGGAGGTCCTTTACAAAGTTTTCACCTCCCACGTCTCACTTTTTCTGGAGCAACGGAATCCTGACTCCTCTCGTCCCCCAGCCCTGGGGGAAATCAGGCCTCTGTTACTCTCAGGGATGCAGAGCCCGCTTGTTGGATGGGCCCCTCATCTCTTCCCCACGCACTGAACCCTCCTCTCCCGAGCCCTGAGAAGGGAGGGAACACAGGTGAGGAGCACTCAGGCAAGCGGAGGAACAACGTATTCTGGATCTCCACCCACCACTGGACAGATTGGCATCTGCTGTAGGTGCCCCGGCACCTCCAGGGCAAGAGTAGCTAACTAGGGACCCGTTCAAGGGCACCAGAGAGTGAGACCCACCCTCAGAAGTCTCCTGCGCAAAGGTGAGCCCCGAACACAGGAAGGTGCTCGTCTGGGGAGGCTCTGGGAGCAGCAAGCCGGAGCCTGGCTCTCCTCCGTCCCTCAGTAGTAATTAACAGGCCTTTGTTCCTGTCCCTGATCTCGTCTGGCAGAGCTTTAATCATCCTCTCCCCTGCAATGAGCAGCCTTCTCATTAGGGCCTTAAGAACCTCTATTATAAACATGTAAATGGAACTCAACGAGGAGGGAAATATTTGACTGCTCCAATTTCCTTTGTGCCTCTGCCAGCTCTGGGCTGCGCACGCCTGTGATTTCCCTGCTCAGCAGCCCGGCGCCAGCACGCTGCCCCCACCGCCCCGTTGTCTTCTCCTCTTGGAATTTAATTACCTACGCTGGCGAATGTTTGGAGAGCCTCTCCCCGTCAATTGATTCCGAAGTCGGATTTTTATTCCGAGAGACTTAGTGACTGATGGGAGTTTGCGGGGTAGGGGACCTCCCTTCTAGGGAGACCTTCAGCGACAGGGTCAGGAAGGGCCTTGGGTCGGTCCTGCTCCAGCCGCTGAGCAGCCGTGCGCGTGCCGGGGAATCGGACTCTCGAGCCCCCTGCAGGTCGGGACGGGAAGTGCTTCCTGCGGGCCCGGTCTGGGGACGTCCAGTCAGTCTCTGGCGAAAAGAGGTGGAGCCTCGGTCGGCTGAAAGTCCACCTCCTGCCCGAGCATGAAGCCCATCATAGGATTATTAGCTTCTTCCGGGAGACCATGGCTCTCTGTTACCCGCAAGTCTGTGAGGTTCCCGGGACAGCCAGCCGAGGGCCATCAGCGCGTGTACGTCTCAAGAAACCCAAACCAAAGGCGCTACCACGGAGCCACTGCTGACTCAGAGCGACCCCCCGGGGTTCTGAAACTGAAAACAAAAAGCACACACAAAACCACCTTTCTCCCACGCAGATCACAGCGCGGTTTGTAAACGCTGCGCCGCCCGCCCCTCCCGCTGACATGCCAGAGACGCTTGTGTTTCCTTGCTCTCCTTTCCTCTTTCCAACTCGAAAGCGCTGTCGGCCACGTTCTCCAACGGGCACGCCGTCTGCCTGCTGCTGGGCTACGTTAACCGACCTCTCTGGTGGGCAAGGTCCCTGCTGACCCACTGGTGGCCGTGCGGGTAGAGTTCGTTTGGCTAAGTGACTCCAAAGTCTCTCTCCTTCCCAGAGGACCTGTAGCCACTTCCTCTCCCTGGCAGCCCAGAGTGTAGCCACTGCGTTGGTTGGTTGGTTGGTTGGTTGGTTGGTTGGTTGGTGGAGTGTGTGTGTGTGTGTGTGTGTGTGTGTGTGTGATGGAAAGGTAGGCTTGTTAGTTGTGTGGCTGCTGGCGGATACTTTGGTTTGGAGGGAGGGTTTCTGGGTGGGTTGGTGGAGTGGCTGAAGAATGGATATGCCAGCTATTCATTTCTTACCTCTCAGCTCCCCCTCCTCATCGCCGCTGCATGATGAGTGCAGGTGAAGGAGATGGGCCCTGGAAACATTTCTCCTTTACCAGCTGACTGCATTTTAAGCTGTTAGTAGAGGGTGCTGAGCGGAGGCAGAGAGGGAGGGAGGCTTCTCTCCCCGATTCTGGCACACTGTCATCTCCTCAGGGTCCTGCAGAGGCAGCTGGCAGCATCAATCGTCCCCAGCATGTTCCAGCAAAGTCTGTAGGCAGCTCCCTACAAGGTCCCACAGGCATGGCATCTCAACCAACTTTTCTATCTCCCAGTGGGCCATGCCTATTGCTACTGCAACAAGGTCTGGGCCTCCATCCCGGCTGCATGGATGAAGGGAAAAGGTCCTTCCAGGTTTTCCTAGAAGCAGCCGTCATTCCTCAGACTGGATATTCCTGTACTCTTTAGTGTATACCAGTCATCCCTGCTATAGTTAATGGGACCTCTCCTGATATGCTTAATAGTTCTTTATTTTACACTTCTCTGGTTGATATTAGTATGTTTTACCTCCTGCTTGAGTAAACACTGACTGGTGGTGTTTTTGAAGACTGCTGACTGGAGAGGTGAATTGGTCCAAGGATAGGTTGATTGGTGCACTCGCTGACCAATCAATGACTGGTTGTCAGATTGGCTGGTTAGTAAATTTGCTGGTTGGTTGATTGGCTGCTTTTTTACTTAGAGGATGGTTGGGTTGGTGGTGTGATGGGGAGTAGGGGCATGGGGGGGTTGGTGGGTAATGGCTGTCGGATCGGCTAGTTGGTGGATTCATATAGACGTTAGAAGGTTGTTGATGGAGTGGTGGGGCGAAGGTGGTGGAAGATGGCTGGCTGTTTGGCTGGCTGAAGAGTTAGTGTGAAGGTTGTCTGGTGAGTTGGTGTGTAAAGGCATGTCCTAGAGACAGATAAGTCCCAGGAAGGCCCCCACAGTGAGTCTCAGTTGACATTTTTGCCCTCCCCATTCTGTTCCAGAAGTTGGAACTCTCTCATACCATGGGAGCTGGGAACATCTCCTGGACTAATATAGGCAGGAGATGAGACGGAGGTTTTCGGGGAGTGTGGAAGATGGATCCAGAGGGAAGAATCACAATCCTGAACGGTAACACTGGTCTGTGTCCCTTTCCCACCCGCCCCAGGCCCCGCTTCTCCTGCAGCCTCCGAAAGGGACTATGAGCCCCCACACGCTCATTCAGCACACAGAAGACCCTCCAGTGGCCTCATTCTTCAGGGCATCAGGGTGCGGGGTATCCTTCACTCCACCTGCTAATGGAACCTCCAGAGGAAGCTGAGTCACTAAGCCACCCCACATACCAGCTTCACCCCCACAGCATCTGCACCCCGTTCCTGTCTGCCCCTTGGCTGGGCCCCTGGGATACGCACGTGACTGAGGCAAGGCCCTGTCCCGGGCACCTGGGCACTGGGCAAAGGGACTGATGTTGACTCATAATAATAGTCATCATCATGCATAACGCGGTGTCAGGCTGGAAGCACGAGGAACCCAAAGGCAACAATAAAGAAAGAGTTCGGTCCAAAGCAAGTCCACAAAAGGCTGGGCCCCTTCCTCATGGCACTCCCTGCTCCCCAAGCTCATCTTCAGGGCCTCACCCAACACTGCATAAGAAGCGGGACATGATGTGGCTGGTAAAGGGCCACAGACCAGTGTTCCTGCGCAGGATTGCAGTTCTTCCCTTCTGGATCCATCCTCAGCACCTGACATAGGAAGCCCGCAGGGGTTTCCAAGTGTGTCCTTGAAGACCCAGGAGAAGCTTTCAGAAGGAAGGGCGAAGGGCACCCACAGCTGGAAAGATCCAGTCCAGGTTGGGGCCAACCTTGGTCTGGGAGCTTCATGGGTTCTGCTCCCTCTGCCACCCTCACCACCTCTCACTCGGCCGCATGCTACCACCAAACACCCACCCTTCTCCCTCCGCCATTGTGTTGGTCTGGATGGACTAGATACTCATGTATGGAAGAAAGAACTTGATATCAAAAAGCAATTGTGCATTAAGAAAACATCCCAGCCCAGTCCAGATCAAGTCCAGTAGCCCGCTACTAGCCCGTATGTGGATACTAGCCCATAAAGTCCTCTTCAGACTCATGCAGCCATGCAATGATGCCAAGTGCAGGAAGATCACAGACCAGTGGGTGGACAGTCCTGTGGATCCAGTGGCAGTAGAAGCATTTCAGCACTGGTGTGGGTCTCCGCGTGGCTCCTCCAGCTCCAGAGCTCTGGCTCCATCAGTATAGCTCCATGCAGTTTGTCAGCAGGACTGTCTCACAGGGGTCTGTGTGTGTCCTGCCTCCAGCGAGCTATTTCTCTGCACCTCCAAATGAGGTCATCAAGGTGTGACCTGATTCACAGGTGTGTGAATTGACAGATCATGCAACTGCCACAACCGCCCTATGGGCCACTCCCTGCAGGTCTCAGATCCCCAGAGTCCATGGCCCAGTCTGGGAGCCTGAGTGGGAGCCTGCCCAGTGTCACTTTACCTGTCCCTGCCTCCATGTCACCCCCAGAGGTGAGTCGAGGGCCAGAAGGGCCAGCGCATGGACTGGCACCTTGGAAAGTGAGTGGACTGTGGACCCCGGTGGTGCCCATGAACGCTGCTCTCCTCTGCCTTCGATGGCATGGGGGTCTGTCACCTCACCAACTCAAGAGCAGACAGCCCAGCTCAGAGAGGCCCCGGGACAGACCCACACTCACAGAGCTGGGGTCTGCCCTCACAGTCACACCGTGATGTCAGGTGTGACTCTGTGTGCTTTTAAAGGGCTCTTGTTGGTAAATTGGCCCCCCTGAGGCATTTGGGAAGCATTTCGGGCTATGCATGTATGGGGGGAGATAGAGTGCAGAGAACCTTCTAGAACTATGATCACATGATTGTAATGGTGACTTGTTGAGTGCTGACTGACAAGTCAGACACTCTGCTTACACATCCCTTTAATCCATACAGGAACCCTATGAGATAGGTACTGATACCATCTCCACTTTGCAGACAATAAACTGAGGCACAGAGAGTTGTGTAGTGTTCAGAGACATGCGGCCTGGTGTATAGGCTTGGTGACAGCGTCAAGACAGCCGTCTTTATGCCCAAGTTCTCTTCCTAAGTCGGAGGAAATGCTGGACACTAAGGGGAGTAAGTGGGCAGTAAGGGGAGCTTAGGTCAGGGAGAACTGCAGGTCCAGGGACCCCGGGGCAGAGGTGTGTGGGTATGTGTGGGTGCTCCTGCTCTAGCCGACAAGCCAGCTCTCCCCCGAGCCTATTAGTTGCTGCCATACTGCTCAGAGGCCATAAAGGAGTGAGGCTTTGGTTCCTGGGACATGGGGTTGGTTTTCATTCCCTCCCACCTAGACCCTCTCCTTCCCCTGGATAGTCCTGGGTCGCCGCCTTGCCCCACCCCTGGATCCTCTTCCCTGGACCTTGACTTTGTAAGCTGGGAGTGACAGGGACAGACAGGTCAGTGGCTTGGCCCAGGTCTGGTGGGTGGAGCTAGGGGTGGAGGCGGGGCTGAGAGGGGAGAAGACAGGCAAGGACTAGACTATGGCTGAGCGAGTCACACTGAGACTCGCCAGAGAGGTCAAACCCTGGCCAACATAACACGTGTGTCACCTTCAGCTTCCTCCCCATCCTCAGGGAGTCACAGTCTCTCTCTCTCTCTCTCTCTCTCTCTCTCTCTCTCTCTCTCTCTTTTTCACACACACACACACACACACACACACACGGATCTATAAACAGTAATCCACGTACAGTTTGCTGCCAAATGATTTAGAAGTCATTTAAAAGAATGCACACAATACTGTAAGAGAGAACATATAAATGGATTATTTTATCAAAACACAAGAATGGAAGAGGGGCGCACCCAGGGCGCAGATGAGCAGACATGAGGATGAGCAGAATGGCCAAGAAGCTGCCCCCTGGGGAGAGAAGGCAGCAGCAGCACAGCCCAGGGGCTTTTGCAGGAGAGCAGCTGAAAGTCCAGCCAGCCACCAGCTGCCCGTCCTATCTGGAAGTCTCCTTTTCTGCTAAACAGTCAGTACACTGGTACAAGAGGAGTCAGCCAGGAG
>PVJH01043486.1:0-13555 GCA_004026705.1 Nesogale talazaci | reverse complement strand
AATGATTTGCCCCTAATGTTGGAAAAAATAGAATTATATGAGCTATGTGAATTCAAAAGCACTCACTATGTTTGTTAAAAGTACATTTTATATTTAGAATGGAACCAAAGAACCTAGAATTTCAAACAGTTAGAAATTGAATGGTGGAAAATTTAAGGCAATTCTCAGCTTTTATAAAGCAAGCATTCTTACTCTACTTATATACATGCACACACTCAGTAGAAAACTTTTCTAGTGGTTTCCTAGGAAAATGAAATTTATCACAGGTCAAATCAGATCCCAGTAAAAGTTCATGTAATAGCAGGGGCATCCTACTGGCATCCAATGTTACTTTTTAAAATTTCATTCACCCAAACAAATGAAATATGCACACAAACCGGATTAAACCTTGACAAGTAACACCGTCCAGGGAGGGTTTGCTTTACCTGACTTTAGCACATGTACAAGCCACAGTGGTCAAAACTGCACAGTATTGGTATAAAGATAGATATTCAGACCAATGGAAAAGAGCTGAGAACCCAGAAATAAAATCATCAGCATACAGATAACTGATCTTTGACAAGGACCCCAAAAATATCGAATGGGAAGCAGATGTCCTCTTCCACAAGTGGTGTTGGAAAAATTGGCTATCTACCTGCAGAAAAATGAAGCAAAATCCTTATCTCGTGCCATGTAAAAGAATTAACTCAAGGTGGATCACAAACCTCAAGGAAAAACCGCAAGCTATTATGGCCATCAATGAGAAACTGGGGGCCAACCTGAGAACTTTAGTGCAGGGCATGCATAGACTATCAAAAATAGGAAAGGGCACAAATGCAGATTGGTAACAAATTGACAAGTATAATAAGATAGTCCATGGACTGGAAAAATATCCTTAGCAATGACACATCAGCCAAAACTCATTACTAATATCTATAATTCTCTGCTAGTTTCCAAAAAGAAAAAAATACTAATTGCCCACTGGGGAGGAGGGCAAAGGACCTGAACAGAAATTTCAGAGGGGCAGAAATCTGAATTACCAATAAACATATGAAAAATATTCCTGATCATTAGTGATGAGAGAAAAGCATATTAAAACAACTTGAGATACTACCTAACACCTCAAAGATAGCTGAATTCAAAAAATCAGAAAGCAACAAGTGTTGGAGGGGCTGTGGGGAGATAGGAACTCTCATCCACTGCTGGTGGACCTGTGGGCATGTACAGCCACTGTGGAAATTGATTTGGCAATATATAAAACAGATGGAAATTAAGCAACCATATGACCCAGTAATCTCCCAATTGGGCATATACCCAGAAGAGGCAAGAAACAAACCACGGCCAGACACCTGTGCGCCGCTGTCATAATAGCACAGTTCACAATTGCAAGGAGTTGTAAACAACTCAAATTTCCATCAAAAGATAGATTAAAAACTTACAACAGAGTACTACACATCATTAAAAAGCAGTGATGAGTACATGCAGCACATCATCCCCTGGAAAGAACTGGAGGAAATTATGCTAAATGAGGTAAGCCAAGTATAAAAGAATAAGTACAACAGGGGTCCACTGAGATAAGCTTTAAAAAATGCAAAAGGGATATAAGGGGGAAACCTACTGCATACAAACATTCCTGGGGTGAGGTCCAGGTAGTTATAGCAGGTGCCAGGCCAAATCCAGGGATACATACAGTAGCCAAATAAAAAGGAGGGGGGTGGCGGTAAGAAAGAAAATAGAAATAGGGCACTAATACACCCAAGGGAGGAGGAGGTCATGTTTATATCTCCACAAGGAAAGAGGGACCAGACTTAAATCCAGTGCTCCAAGATGTGAATGCAACATATCAGAATAAAGCAGGGAACCAGTAGAGAGGTCTGACGGACCAGCCCCAAGCAGAGACCACTGGCCCTCTCCTGAGAAGAATTTGCATCAGAGGACAGCACTGAAACTTCAGTTCAGGGCGAGGGACATGTCTGAACAGAGCACACAGGAGCAAATGAAGGGGAAGGAAGAGAGAGTGGGGCACATCCTGGCCCACCAAGTCCTGAGAATGATATCCCTACTCAGAACAGCCAATGCACAGAGAGGACCATATGGCTGGCCCCACCATGAGACATGATGTCCCTTGCTGACCCATGACCCTACAGAGGACAACACTAGAGACACAAAGTCAGGATTGCACTGAGTCTGATCACACGGAGGCAAAACACTAAGAGTGTGCAGTAGAGCAGTGGAGGAGAGCATTGACGTCCCAAGGGTTTGCCAAGGGTAGACTCTGGGGCCAGGGTGTGGCACCTTATCAGATTCAACCACAAAACACTCCTACAAGTCAACAACCAGACCTTGAACTATACACAGACTTTTCTTTTTGTGTGTGTCATTGGTTTTGTTGTTTTTGTTTTATTTTCTCATGTTGCTTTGTTATGCTTTGTCTTGTTTTTGTGGATTATTATCTCTGCAGGTCTACATATATAAGATCAATGGGATTAGCATAAATGATCTGTATGAGAAAACAATGGGACTGACTGCTCCAGGAGGACATGGGAGTGGGGGCGGCAGGGGAAAGAAGTGTTGTTAACAAACCCAAAGACAAGGGAACAACAAGTGATCCACATTCAGTAGGCAGGATGCTGCAAGAGGCACGGCAGGACTTGATCAAGGGCAATGTAACTAAGAGGATTTCTGAAACCTAACTAATAGTGGGACAAGAGGGGAGTAGAAGAAAATAGAAAAAAAGAAGTAGAAGGCAAGGGAAATTTATAGAGGCTAAAACACAGGCATGTACATACTTAAAGATATTTATGAATGATGATGAGGAAATAGAGTAGATCAATGTGTGTATATTTATATGTTTAGTATTAAGATAGCAGGTGGACATTGGGTCTCCAATCAAGTACTCCCTCAATGCTAGAACACTTTGTTCTATTAAACTGACATTCCATGGTGTGAACCTTCAAGATTGCTGAAGACAAATGTGTGCGTAAGCAAAAGTGATAAAGAAAGTAGATGGTGCCTGGCTAGCAAAAGATATAGCGTCTGGGGTCTTAAAGGCTTGCAGGTAAACAAGGAGCCATCTAGCTCAGAAGCAGCAAAGTCCAAATGGAAGGAGCACACCAGCCTGTGTGAACATGAAATGCGGGAAAGATCTCATATTAGGAGAACAAAAAAAATCACTGTGAATGAGCAGGAAGGAAGAGTGGAGACCCAAAGGCCATATGTAGGTGGTGGGCAGAAGATGAGCCAGTCAGGGTGAGCCAGTCAGGGTGCAATGTAGAAACTATCAAGCATACAAATTTTCTGTAATTCTTAAATTCACCCCCCACCCCCCCATCATGATCCCAATTCTATCTTACAAAATTGGCTAGACCAGAGGATGTACACTGACACAGATAGGAACTGGAAACACAGGGAATTCAGGACAGATGAACCCTTCAGGACCAATGGTGAGAGTGGAGATACTGGGCAGGTGAAGATAAGGTGGGGTGGAAAGATGGAACTGATCAGAAGGCTCTTCATATAAGACGTCAACTCCCCTGGGGGATGGACAACAGACAAGTAGGTGAAGGGAGATGTTGGACAGTGTAAGACATGACAAAATAATAATAACCTATAAATTATCAAGTGTGTATAAGGGAGGGAGGAGAGGGAAGAAGGGAGTTGGAAATGAGGAGCTGATACCAAGGGTTCAAGTAGAAAGAAAATGTTTTGAGAGTCATGAGGACAATAAATGTACAAATATGCTTGACATACAATGAATGGACGTATGAATTGTAGTAGGAGTTGTATGAGCCCCCAATAAAATGATACAAAATAAAGAAACACTATCTATTTGTTGTTGCTGCTTGATATTGTTGGGTACCATTGAGTGTGGTCAGTCAGAGTGACTGCATGTACAACAGAACGGAACATGCTGGGTCCTACACCAGCCTCACTATGGTTAACTTCAAGGCCAAAGTTCCAGCCACTGCATCAACCTATCTCTTTGACAGTCTTCCTTATTGTCTCCAACCTTCTACTGTACCAAGCAAGATGACAGTGGACTTCGCTTTTGAAAAATTTCCACGCTTTTGAAAAATTTCCACTCATGATACTCTCTTATTATGATATATAACTTTTATTATTTGTTTTTTTTTTGGGGGGGGCATCACTGCTCTCTGGCAGTGGGAGTAGGAGGCCCAGCCCCACTGCTGGAATTGAACCTCCATCCCAGTGGGCCGCAGTCCCGCGCATAACCACTATGTCACCGGGGCTCAGCCCTATAACTTTTATTATTAAAAGATTATTTTATTGGAGGTTCTAACAACTCATAACAATCCATACATCAATTGTATCTGGCATATTTGTACATATGTTACCATCATTCTTTTCTAGACATTTACTCTCTATTGAGCCCTTGGTATCAGCTCCTTTCTCCCCTCATGACTCCTTAAAAATTATAAATTATTATTCTTATTTTCATATCTTACACTGACCATTGTCTCCCTTCCCCCAATAGTTTCTATTGTTCGTTCCCCTGGGAAGGAGAGGTGGTAGTCGTGGCTATGTGTCAATCATTGCAATCAGTTTCCCCTTCCTCTCCTATCTCCACCTTTCACCTATTCTTCTGGTATCCTTACTCTCATTCCTGTTCCTGAATTCTGTCTGTGTATCCTGAGTTCTTATCTCTTATCTGTACATGTGCACATGCACCGGTCTACCCTGTAGTGAAAGGCAGCACTGGGGTCATGATAATTAAGGGTGATCTTCTGTGTTTCATCAGTGCTTTACTGACACCTGGTTGGCTCATCCAGTCCCTGCGACCCCTATATGAGGGGATAGCCTATTGTCTATAGATGGGACTTGGGTCTCTGCTCTGATCCTCTGGGTTCTCAACTATGTTTTTGGTTGGTTGGTTGGTTGGTTGGTTGGTTGGATAGTTGCTTGGTTGGTTGGTTTGGGGTCGTTTGGTATCTGTTACATGGTCTGCACATCACCTAATTGATGACTTTCTTTTCCCTACAGGAAAAATTCTGCTCCAAAGCATTCACCCATGATCTACATATCTTTCCAACTTCAAGATCTAGCAGAGTTCCCTTCACTCATTCCATCAGAATCCTCCAGAATGTGTGTCTGTGGTATGTGTGCATGTGTGTGTAAAGAGAGGGAGAACCCTGGTCACACCGTGGGTTGAGGATTGGAGTAGTAACCAAAAGGTCAGTGATTCAAACCCACCAGTAGCTCAGAGAGAGAGAGAGAGAGTTGAGACCTTCTGTTTCTATAAAGATTTACAGTCCTACAGTATAAAATATGATAAAATAGTAATAATTTGAAAATTATTAAGGGTTCATGGGGGAGAGAACGTGGGGGAGGAGGGGAAACATGGGGAGCTGGTACAGGGGACTTAAGTGGAATGAGGATGTGTTGAGAGTGATGATGTCAGCAAATGGGCAAATGTGAACTGCATACAATTGATGTATGTATTGATCATACATAGTTGGATGAACCCCAATAAAATTATTTTAAAAATAAAAGAACCCATAGTAACTACTAATTGTAATAATACCTTTAAGAGCTCACAATAAATTGTTAAGATAAAATTTACCGTCCTAGGAAACCCTAGTGAATAACTCTGCTCTGTGTTATAAGGTCACTATGAGCTGAAGTTGAAGCAAAGACAGTGATATCCATATAGGAGCACTTGTGGCATAGCAATTAGCCAATCAAACCTACCAGCTACTCTATGTTAAAAAGGTGTGACTGTCTGCTTCCCTTATGGGGCAGTTCTATTCTGTCCTAGAGGGTTATCAAGAAGTGGAATTGATTCGAGGCAACAGGTTTGACTTTGCAAGGGGAAATGTTATCAGGAGTTCCAGAAGAAAAAGAGTGTTTTGAAACTGTTTTTAGTAACAATTGTACAGTACTGTTTAATGGGATTGAACTGTGGAATGGTGTGATATCTGTATTACCTCCGAATTAAAAAGTTTGGGGGAAAAATCATCCTTAGATAATAATTGCAGCTGAGACCTCTTGAATAAAATGCCCCGTCTCCTCCATTCAAATTTCTGCTCCCTTTTACACTCTAAGAAGCTCTGATGATACAGTGGGCTACACAATGAGCAACTAACTACAAGGTCTGCAGTTCAAACCCATCAATTTCTCTGAGAAAGAAAGATGAAGTTGTTTTCTTCCATAAAGCTTTGAAAGTCTGGAAAACAAAAAGGGGCAGTAAATACTCTGTCCTTTTAAGGTCACCGAATCAGAGTCAACGCCATGGGAGGGGGTTTGATTTTAGTTAGATCTATGCTATATGATAGATAATTTTGTTCCTTAATAAGTGCTACCTGGTATCATATTTACTTGTATACCTGTAGCTTTGGATCATGAAATGTCTAGGGAGAAGGAATTAGCTCAGTCCTGAGCAGTGTCTACCATCACGTTAGCCTTTATATTAGGTTGTAGGTTTTATGAGGTCAAGCATCAAACCCAAACCAAACTGATTTCCTTAAAGTTGTATTCAATTCATAGCACCTCTATATGATGGGGGTAGGCAGGAATCGGTTCCTCAGATGATGACTTTGTAAAGGAGTTGTAAGTCGTACCTTTGTCTCAGGGAAGGACTGGTGGTTTTGAGTTGCTGACCTTACAGTTAGCTTCCCAACAAGTAACCATTATGCCATCAGGGCTACTGAAGATAACAAATAATCCCTAAATTATCAGTGAGTATTTACTTCATTAATCTAATTCCCTGACTGAATTCTACCTTACAAATCCAGCTAAACCAAAGTTCACACATTGGAACAGATAATAGCTCTGAATACATGGAATTCAGGACAGACAAAAAGCCCTCAGGAGCAGTAGTGAGAGTAGCAATATCATGAGGGTTGGGGTGAATTGGGGGTGAGGGTTAGGGGGAATTGGGGGTGAGGGTGGGGAAAAAGCCCATCAAAAGATTGGCTATATACCCCACCCCCATGGGTATGAATTACAGAAAAGTGGGTAAAGGAAGAGAACAGATAGTGTAAGACATGAAATAGCAATAATAATTATCAAGGATAATTACTGGGTTGGAGGGTTGGAGGGAAGGGAAGGGAAGGGAGAGAACAAAAGAGGAGCTGATACCAAGGGTTCAAGTAGAAAGAAAGCATTTTGGAAATGTTGATGGCAACAAATGTACAAGGGTGCTTAATATTACTCAAAGATGAATTGTTACAAGATTTATAATCAGTAAAATGATTAATAAAAATACATACATACATAATACATTTTAGTGGGAAAAAAGAAATTAAATGATAGTGTTGTTTGTGTTAAATATTACTGAGAAGTTAAAGAAAATGATAAATGAAAATGACTGAGAAGATCATTGGTGATTTTTTTGCAAATGCAGGAGTTTTTTTTGACAGATACAAAAGAGAATTTAGAGTGAAAATGTAGAGCTACAGGTGGCATACTAATCGATCAAAAGGAGAAAATGCAAGCTATGAGACATGGTAGCTGGTGATGAGCTGCTGAGGTAAGTTTCCTAATGAGAAAGCAAATTATAAGAAATTTAAGTCTTTCTTGAAAAACCCCAAATCAAGTTCAATGCTATTGAGTTGATGCAGAGTCATAGCGACTCTTTAGGGCAGGGTAGAACTTCCCCCGGGGTTTCCAAGACTGTAAGTTTTTACAGGAGTAGAAAGTCCCATCTTTCTGCCGAGGTGTGGTGGCAGTTTTGCACTGCTGACCCTTTGCATCACAGCCCAACACTGCAATACTATGTCACCAGAGTTCCAACTTTAAAAAAAAAATGGCAGGAAGTGATTCACTTCAGAGAGTGAAGCAAAAATTGTAGAAATCCGAAAAGGAATTGTTGCCCCCAAGGGTCAGTATGAGTCAGCATCACCTACGCAGTAGTGAGCATTTTGATTTTAACGATATTCACAGCACAACTTTTCTATCATTCCTGTTATGTGACTCCCACTGCTATAGAATTCCTATAACTCTGTAATGTGGGAATTAAGCCACTCAAATACCAGTTTGATGGTTTTCCAAGATATCTTTTTTATTACATAGGGTGTTGTGAGGTGTCTTCAAGTTGGTCCAACATATAACAATCCTATACATAATCAAATGAACCACTCCTGCGTCCAACACCATCCTCACAATTGTTCTCATGCTTGAGCCCACTGCTGCTGCGACGGTGACAGTCCATCGTATCAAGGACCTTCTTCTTCTTCGTTGTTCCTCTATTTTGCCAAGCATGATGTTCTTCTCCAGGCACTTGTCTCTCCTAATTATATGTCCAAAATATGTCAGATGAAGTCTCATCATCCCTGCCTCGAAGAAGCACTCTGGCTGCACTTCTTTGAAGACAGATCTGATTGTTCTTTTGGTATTCTATGGTACTTTCAATGTTCTTCACCACTATCACAAATCCAACGCTTGATTTTCCTTTGGTCTACCTTACTTGTACAACTTTTACATATGAGGCCATGGAAAATAACTTAGCTTAAGCAAGGCACACCATTAGCCCTCAAAATAATGTCCCTGATCTTCGAAATTGTAAGAGTTTGTGTGTCGTAGGTTTTCCCAAGGCAATGCATCATTTGAGCTCTCGACTATTGTTTCCATGAGCATTGATTATGGACCCGAGCAAGACAAAATTCTTCACAACTTGAACCTCTCCTCCATTTATCTTGATGCTACTTATTGATCCAGTTGTGAAGATCTTAGATTCATTTACATTGAGTTGTAATCCATACTGAAAGCTATAATCCCTGATCTTTATCAGCAAGTGCTTTAAGACCTCCTCACTTTCAGTGAACACGATCGATATTCTTACTATGGCCATCCTCTATGGTTGTAAAGTTCTTATACTTGTGCAATTAATATTTTTACTAATATAAAAATAGCAAAGGTACACTTGGAAAGTATGTCAAAATTGGATATTAATTACATATTATCTCCTGTATTAAAGAAATACAACTTCACAGAAATCAACACACTTGATTGAATGGTCCCTAAATTGGTCCAGCTATTTCAGTATACAGTATAATTGATCAGCTAATGCTTAGTGATTGCAAGTATGTTGAACACAATTCTTGTTAAATTTTGTCTAGGGTGACAGTCACTAGTCTAACACCCTGTGTAATGGGAAAAAAATTTACTCTGATTTACTTTGATGGTTTACAAACCACAGAGGAATTGCTATGAATATTACTTAGGTGGCCTTTAGATTAAATCAAGTATGCATTGATAAAATATATCTGCTGTGGTTATATGGTTTTAATTAAACTTTCAAATAAGTGTTTTATATGTTGCCTGGGTAATTCAAAAGTCATCTGAAGACATACAACACAGTTAAGTCATAACAGTTCTAAGATAGGCAATTACACCTACCTCCATAAAATTACTATTAATATCTTCAACACTTAAATGAAGGCTTCCTTGGGGGTGGGGGTGGGGAATCATTTCTTTGAATTCAAATAGAACTGTTACTGTGAATATTTTTAAACTTTAATTATTTTTTAACTTCTTACAACATTTCTTCGTGGAATTAACTTCTCTAAACTTTTGAACATGACATACTGTGAATCATAACAAGTTATGTATAGCATTGAGACGGATGGGGGTTGGACTTCTGGGAAGATGCCAACTGAGTAATATATACCAGAGGGATTCCCCCTCAGTCCGGGAGAGTTACTAAGAGGAAAATTCAACACTGCCGAATTCCAAAAGAAGCATCATAAAGATAAGTAGGCACAGATCCACAAGGTTTGGAGGATCTGGAGGCTCTTGGCTTACCACAGTGGACGTTGGCTAGAGTTTGGTCTTAGCCCTGCAACTGTCTAGGCTGGAGCCTGGATCAATTGGAGCCAGCACAAAGGATTATCTCAACACAGTCACAGCTTGCCTCCACCCCAGAACAGGGATTAAACACTTGCAGTCCCACAGCAGGGCTCAGCTATTTTCACTTTTGTTTTCCTGTCTTCTCTCCATTCCCTCACAGAATCAGCAGGCTTAGTTCTTTGGTGCTTTTCCTCTTGGTCTCTTCCATTTTATCTCACACACCACTGTAGATCTCCAGACCACTCCTGTTAGCCTAGGGCATTTGCACCTGCTCCACTCAGCTGGGAAGTCCCACTCTGTACATTGTAGCCCGAAGCTGGAGAAATCTACCCACCCTCCAGAAGAGGACATTCTGCCCAACTTCTGGGGAATTCCTACCTGTGTGGCTGGGGGAACTCTTATCTGCCCTCTGTGGTCCCACATGAATGAGGGAACTTCCTCAGACCTGCTTTAGGGCCTCACATAGCCTAAGGCAGCTCAGTCAGCATGTACCAAAATGCCATGCTGCTGTGGGAACCACTGCCCCACCTCCACAGAGATCTACCTGATCAGTGAAATTATGTCCACCATTCAAGGTATTTTGCACAAAAGCAGACAACCCACCAGCCTTCTAGGCACTCCCCTGACAATGGGCACTCCTGCACACCCTCTGCATTGCCCCAAGTTTCCTTGGGCCACACCATCATAGCTTCTGGTAAAATCAAACAGTACAGCACCATCCTTGTGGGTCCACAACACCCTATACAATGTCCCCTGAGAAGACTATCCAACTTGCCTTCCAAATAACAGAATACAGGTTGACTAGGGAAAGAATGAAGCCACAGGAGGATAAAGTGGTAGGTCAATTCCATAGTAAAAGTAGCCAGGGTAAGTTCTAAGATGCACGCCTACAAGTCTCCCAGAGAGAACCAGCACTCTTGAACTCCCTGCAAAATGGCATCTGGTTCCTCTAAAACAAAGGAATGCAAACAACAATCAGCTCCAACGACCTCAATGAATAAACAGGCAAAACAAAAGGTAGTGGCAGAAGATGTCCTGAAACTAACAACATTCATAGAAGAAGCAGACACTGATATGCCACCAAAAGAAATTTTCAAAATGCTGCTTAGAGTCATACAGGATATGAGGGAAATCATACAGAAATAGTATGAAATGATAGAGGAGAGAAAGTCCATACCCCAAAGGGAAATACATGAGCTTAGGGACAAGATAACAAAAAACCAACAGCAGACTCACAAACTTTGTGAATCAACTGGAGTACAGTGCACCAGTGACCTAGAGGATAGCCAAGTGGACTTTAACCAATGCATTACAAAAAAAAATAAGATCATCTGAGAAACCGAAGAAAATCTAAGAGTTATGTCTGATGTTATGAAGAGAAACAACATCAGAATAATTGCATTACTGGAGGAAGACACAGCAAAGAAGTCATCTGCAACAACAGTGAGAGTTCTGAGAGAAAAATGTTCCCAGCTTAATGAATGAAAACCAGGCAAACATTCAGAAGGCTGAAAGAAAACCAGCTAGACTGAAGGTCAAGAAGAAGTCACCAAGGCACATAACAGTTAAACTATACAACCTTGAGGAAAAGGAGAAAATCATGAGAGCAGCTTGGGGAAAACAAGCAATCACATATAAAGTTTCCCAAATAAGAATATGCTCAGACCTATCAGTGGACACTATGAAGAAGAGGAAAGGGTGGAGTAACATATTCCAAAACTTGAAGGAAAATAAATTATCTATCAAGATAGATGGAGAAGTCAGAATCTTCCAGACAAGAAAAAACTCAAAGAATATATTAGAAGAAACCCAACCCAACGAATGATCCTTTCTGATCCAGTATGGGCAGAAGAACAGCACTCACCAAGGATAAATAAGAGACCACCACATAGAACAACCCCACCCAGAGGGTAACAAAGAGAGAACAGCCCCAAAGATAATATTGGCTTAAGGGCGAAAAAAAAGTCAAGAATGATCCACCCTCAAACACACATGCACAACACACTGGGGAAAAAAATGAAACACCTAACACAAAAGGTATAAGATAACATCACAGAGTGCACAGATGGAGATAATTATCCTGAAACTCAATGGACTGAACTCAGGCACTAAAAGGCTGAGGTTTAGAAAACACACCCCATCAATCTGCTCTCTACAGGAGACACATCTCAAGACTACAGACAAAAATAGGCTAAGAATCAAAGGCAGGAGAAAGGCATACCAAGCAATTCAAAAAAAGAAGGGATAGCAATCCTTATCTCAGATAAAATTGACCTCAAAGTACAAACCAAAAAAAGAGATAAGTAGGGACACTATTTAATGCATATTGGAGTGGTAGACAAAGAACCAATAAGCATTTTAAACATATGTCCCCCAATTGATAGACCGGTTGAATATGTTAACCAAACACTCCAAAAGATAAAAAAAAGAAATCACAGCTTCAACTATTATAGTGGGTGGCTTTAATATACCGGTCTCTAAGAAAGACAGATCACAGAGAAAGAAACTCAATGAGGAGACTGAGACCTCAGCACTATAATTAAACAATTTGAATTGATATATCTACAGTTTTCATCCAAATACAAAAAATTCACACTCTTTTCAAGCCCACATGGTGCATATTTGTAGATAGACCACATGCTGGAGCATAAGGTAAAGCTACATACATTTTAGCAAATTGGTATCTGTGCTAAATTTATGATATCTGTAGGTTTGTTGTGCCAACATGATCGATGAAAATAGGTAGGTTTATTGTACGAATATGGTCAAGGAGCACATGTGAGATTAATTGAAAGGCAGAGCTATCGATGGCTCAACAAGCCTCACCTTCCCCTCTCTTGCTCTTGAATCTTCAGAGCAGTGTGCAGCCAGCTGCCTTGCTTATCCTGTGTCTTGATTTGCAAGTTACACTACCCATGGGACACCTAAGTTAAGGTTCCTTCAAACAGTGCTTCACCATGCTACTGTAATATACATCTGTTGAGCTGGGAACTATTGGATGCTGTCAACTGGTTGACTCTTGGTGGCCTGCATTGCTGTTTGCTTCCTGTGGCCGGATAGCCTATGTTGCTCTACCTGGCGACCCTCAATACTTGAAGGACTGCCAGTATATTAGCTGTCTCACACAAATGAGTTGTACCAAGCCATTCATACTACTTTATATATTAACTGTTTATTTCTTATGCTAGATATATGTGTGTACACATATGCATACATATATATAATTATTAGTGTCCTGGTTTTGTTTCTCTAGAGAACCCTATCTGACACAATATCATACAGATGCTATCTCTGACCATTGTGCCATAAGGCTGGAAATCAACAAAAAGAAGAAGAACATAAGAACAAATAATTGGAGGATGAATAACTCTCTATTGCAAAAGGAGTGCATACTGACCCAGATCAGAGATGGTATTAGGAAATTTCTAGAAGCCAGTGGGAATGAAAACACAACATATCAAAACTTATGGGACATAGCAAAGGCAGTTATCAGAGGAAGTTTCATAGCAATACATGCACACCTGAAAAAAGGAAGAGAGCGTTGTGATTCATATACTGGCACAAAAATCTCAGCAACTAGAGTAGAGTCAGAAGAGCCATCCTACTCATAGTAAATGAAAAGAAATAATAAAATTCAGGGCTGAGATTCAGGAGAGGGAAAATAAGAAAACTTTGAAAATATTAATGCTGCTAAAAGTTGATTCTTTGAAAGAATAATCAGAATTGGCACACCACTGGCAAACCTAACCAAAGAAAAGAGGGAAAATTT
>PVJH01043485.1:0-13577 GCA_004026705.1 Nesogale talazaci | reverse complement strand
TGGCTGCTGGCTAACGTTGTCAGGTCACACTGCACCCACCCACCCCCGGCCCGCTGAGCTGAAGGTTCTGGTCCCTGAACCACCAACCTGCGCAGCAGCTGGGAGCTGATACCGACGCTAGACCTTGCAGTTATCGATAAGAAGCCGTGCGGGCAAGAACTCACCCTGTGACCCCCTGTCACTGGCCCAGCCCCCTGAAGGCCTGGTGTGTGTCCTGACTTTACCATTTACTGGTTGTGTGACTTTTCAGGTGGTCATTGGACCCCCCCCCCCCAACTTCAGTCACCCTCATTTTCCAAATTCTCACCACTTCTGAGTCAATGCTGGCTTTCTGAGACAGTAACTGCTGACAGGGGGAGAATGCCCAGTTCTTTTCCAAGTAGCTGGGGGTGGTTTTGAACTGCTTCCTATTCAGATCGCAGACCAATGTGGAACCTGTATACCCCCAGGGGTGCCTAGCTGCCAGAGTAGTCCCTGGATGTGGCAGTCACTGATCTGTGTCAATTTCAGCACTCAGAGGTAGGGGTGGAGGCTAGCCTGTCACTCTGGAGCTGGCCAATAAAGCCTCAGTGTAGGCGTGGCTTCCTCCTGAGTATTCTGGGAAGTCTCACGTATTTCCTAATTGGAGGAAAGAGACTTGACTCAGTCTCTACTGACAAGACAAGATGGCAGCATAGACTCTGAGCCCTAGGAACTGGAGGAGCCGGAGGAGAAGCCACATGAACTTAACCTGATGGAACCAGACCTCTGAAGCCAGAAAAGTCACAGAGAGACCCTTGCCAGTGCTGAGATGCTTCTACTGCCAATGAATACAGTTGATGGACCCTGAGTCCTGGAAACGAGGAACCATGGGGAGACCCCTGCCAGCGCCGGGATGCTTCTACCCCAGCTGGATACACAAGACTCAGCACCCACTGGCCTGTGATTGTCCTGGTGTCATTGCACATGCTTCGTGAGTTGGAAAGAGACTTTATAGATCAGTATTAGACATATGGGCTAATATCAGACTTATGACCTTGGACTGGACTTGGACTGGACTGGGTTGGGATGCTTTCTCAATGTTCCATTCCTCTTCTGTATAAACCTTTCCCTTATATCCATATGCGTGTCTATGAATTTGCTTCTATAGTCTACCGGGACTCACACACCAGGACCTGGCTGGGAGGAGCCAGGAGGCCACTGGGTCAGACTCTGCTGTGCCGACGCCCAGGGGCTAGGATGGGCATGATTGATAAGGCTGGGTGGGAGCAGAGGGTGAGTAGCAGCAGGTCAGCTGAAGGTGTTGGCAGGGCACTGGCCACCAGGAGCCACGGTGGTTTGCAGGCGGGGAAGGGATGCAGTCCTACTGGAATCATGTGGGCTCTTAGTCAATGTGTCTTAAGCCACTCGGTCCTTCGAGCCCAGTATCATTTGCTGTATCATTCACTGGAGGGGGAAACCCAGGCTCCACAGAGGAAGGCCGGACCCGGTGCCACGTGTGAGGCCTTGGCACATCCTGAGCTAGAATCCTGAGCTTGGGCCTCCACCACCTCTCTCCTTGCAATCCTGGTTTTGGGGATGGCAGAAGAGATATCGTTGGAGGAGAGAACTGGGCACTGCATACCAAACATGCAGCAGAGTCTCCGTGACCACAGGCATCGTATCGGCTTGCAGAGCTGTGGGTCAGCGGGCTGGCTCCGCTCTGGACCAGCCAGGCTAAGCTGGGAGGCTCCGGTTGGCAGTCCCAGCAGAAGTAGAACAGGTAAGCCCCCCTGGGTGAGCACTTTCCAAGGTTCTCCTGGCAGCCTTCTGCGAGGCCTTCAGAGGCAGAACAGAAGGTCTCTGCAGAGGAACATGACACAGGGAGTGGCTGCAGACTCCTGTCCATCCCCAGGGGGGTGCTCCAGGTCTCCTTCCTGTTCCCGCGGTCCATGGAATCCTCAATCAGGAAGGCAGGGAAGGTCTCACATCTCCAGACACTGGACCAAGTGCAAGGTTGCCTGCTCTGTTAGTCCAAACTCCAACCCACCAGTTTCTTTGTCATTCTCTGGTGATTTGTGTGCTGCTCCGATGCTACAGGTTATGCCACTGGTATTGGACTTACCAGTGGGGCCACAGCAGTGGACAGGTTTCCGCAGTTTCCTGAAGAAGGAAGGCAGGGAGACCTGCTTTTGAAAATGAGCAATTCGTGACGACATAGAACATAATCTGCCACACAACAGAACATGGGAGAGGAACAGAACACCCTCGGCAGATGGACACTCCCATTGCACAGTGGCCGTAGTGACAGGCTGACCACAGCAGTGATGGAGGAGAGGGTGCAGGACAGGCCAATGTTTGGTGCAGTGCCATCTGGGATCCCCGTAAGTTGGAGCCACTTCAGTAAGAACCACCAACACCACCATCCTCCCAGCTCCTCCTGGCATGCCTCTCTCCTTATTGGCCATCACTCACCAGTGCCACGGTTTCTTCCGGATGCCGATTCCTTCCTGGGGCTTCCAACCACAGGCCCTTTGTCCTTGCTGCTTCCTTGGAAAGGCACATTCCCTTTGCTCCCCACCCTTCACTACCATCTCCCTCAGGTCTTCCCTGAGTCCTCCCCGGACCACCTGACCACCCCTTCGGAGGCACCCGTGACTCCCTGCCCCCGGAAGCCTGCTAATTTCCTTTGCAAAGCTCTTCATCGTCATGGTGTGTAATTGGGTCTTAATGTGCTATTTGTTTATCTTATAAGACTTGGAGCTCCATAAAGGAGCTTATCTCTAATACCTTACACAGCGCCTCACACAAAGCAGACCTTCCCGGAATAGGTGCTGCGAGGAAGGGAGAAAGAAGGCAAAGGAAGGAGACAGGGAGGGAGGCAGGGACAGAGAGGCACCACGATGCGGAAGTTCTTTCTTCTTCCCATTTGAGCGACTTAGAGAGGCTCAGATCAGGGAAGTCTCTTGCCCAGAAGCAGCCCCACCCCCAGTCACACACCAGGAAGCTGTGCTGTGAATCCCCGTCTGGCAGACCCCCAGTCTCCTCTGCCACCTAGGCCGCTCCCTGGCAACTCGCTGCCATCAAGCTGATGCCAACTCAGATGCCAACTCCACCCCCTTCGAGTTTTGAGACTGTCACTCTACGGGGGAGGAGAGCCCCGCCATTTCCCCCCCAAGCAGCTGGGGCCTTTGAACTGCTGGTCTTGCGGCCTGAGGCCTAACTCGAGGGCCCTCAGCCACCAGGGCTCCTCCTCTAAAGAGTGACTTTGGTCATATGGAAGATGCAGTCCATCACGCGCCCCATGCCCATGTGCCCAGTACGTGGCTGAAGCAACAGAACATGACAAGGCCTTTCAGGGCCCGGGTTGCCCCCACCCCCACCCCGACGCCATCCCTCCGCCATTGCTCTTTTCAGACTCCTCCTCTGGTGCGACTCCTCAGGCCGCATTCTTTGAGAAGTTTGCAGGTCTTAGCGAAACGCTATCCTCCTGGGTATATCTTTTGGCAAGCTAATCTTTTCCTCACTCAGTGTTCTGTTCGTGAACTTCAGTCCAGTGACTGTGGCCTGTGTTTTCACTGCCGTGCACTGGTCCCCAGCATGGATGGCTGCTTCATCCAGTCTCCACACGGATGGGCCTGGAGGTTGCTTCAGGTTGACACAGTGTGCAGACCAGTCTTCCAAAGAACAGCGCTGTGCAGATCTAATGTGGAGGCAGATCAAGATGGAGCGGCCCTGTCCGCACTGAAGAGGGGTCTAGGATGGGCTTCTGCTGTCAGGGGTCTCCTCCTCACTCTGCCTTGGGCAGCAGGCCCCGGGGGCAGACAAGAGAGGCGGAATGGGGAATGCAGTGAGCCTGTGAGATGTTGAGTCTGCAGTTCTCAAGAGAGCAAGTATTCTTGGTTGAGGTTTTCTGCCAACACATACATGCACAGAACACACATCACGCATGCAAACACAAACAAACACGCACACATAACACACATGCACATAAACACACACACAACACATACATGCATATCACACATACACATAAACACACAGAAGCACATACATAAGCACAGAGCACATATCCACAAACACCACAACACAGACCCACACAAACGCACACCACAAGCACACATACATAAACATACACAGACACAACACATAGACACAAACACACACAACATATATAAACACACATGAATGCATACACATATATACACAACACATACACATGCCAACACAACACACAGACACACACACCAACACATATGCACAAACACACACAACACACGTCAACACACATGACACACATATACATATTCATGCAACACATACACACAACACAAAACATAGAAACACACACCAACACGTATGCGCAACACACAAAACACAATCACACATTAACACACATGAACACGTACACATAAAAACACCATACATACACACACCAACACAACACACACAAAAACACACAACACATACACACAAGCACACACGACATACGTAAACTCACATGAACACATACACATACCAACACAACGCACATAAACACATACACACAAACACACACACCACATACACTCAAACACGCACAATCACATGCACAACACACGCAAACACACTCACACACACTGAGATCCCAGGGATGCCCCAACCTCTCTGCCTCCATGCATGCCGAGCCTCTGCCACGTGGGCTCTCCTTTCCTTCCCTCCAACCTTACTCAGTCCTCAAGGTGCAGCTCCTGTCTCATCTCCATACAGCGCTCGGCTCTCCAAACCCGATGTCATCGCTCCCGGAGATCCCAGGCCCAGGCTTGTTGGGACGTAGCAGAAAGTCGGGAAGCTGGTCCTGTCTTCGCATCCACTCCAGCTCGTCCCCCTGACCTTTTTGGCTGCTCCACTTGGATGCCTCACCCGCCCCTCAAGCTCAGCAGGCGTCAGACCAACGACTCTGCCATCTTCCCAAGTGGCCGCTCTTCTCTTTCTTCCGAGCTCTCCAGGATGGGCTCCGAAGGCTGCCTACCCTGCCATTCCACTCCATCCCCACTAGCCCAGCCGCCCCGCATTCCAGCAGCTGTCAGCCGCTTCCTCTCCCGGCACATCCCCAAGCCAAACTCCGCTGGCACTCAGACCCCCGTGGCTTCAGCACAAGGTGGAACTGCCCCTGTGGGTTTCTGAGGCTGTAACTCTTTACAGGGGTAGGAAGCCTTGTCTCTCATCCTCCTGGCGCATGGAAGGAGCCTAATACATATTCATTTGATTGCAAAATAGAAATACACCCCTATGTCATGGAGCCAGTGTGAGGCTTACAGGAGTTAACTGCTAAGCAGAGTGATGTGGACTCAGAGAGTGCTTCATCAATGGTCGCCCCCACCCCAATCTACATCTCCTGAAGGTGTTGAACCTGTTTGTTCTGATTTATTCTGCGCTCCATCTTCTTAAATTTGCGTGGGAAATTCTCAATAGAAGGTCAAAACAGACCCTAGATCTGTAGTTCTCAACCTGTGGGTCTTGACCACTTGGGGGGGCGGGGGGGGCGGGTAGTGTCGAAAAAGCCTTTCACAAGGGTCCCTTGTTTCATACCAGTAGAAGATGACACCTATGAAGTAGCAACAAAAAATAATTTTATGGTTGGTGGGGTGTGTGTTTCACCACAACATGAGGAACTATATTAAAGGGTGCAGCATTAAGAAGGTTGAGAACCACTGCTCTAGTGGAATAACCTCAGAAACTCAAGGAAGAACTGCAGAATAGAAAGACCACGTCTTTCTCCCATAGAGTGGCTCATGGTCTCAAACCTTGCGGTTAGCTGGTAGCAGCCTGATGTGTAACCACTAGGCTGCCAGGCCTCCTTAGAGGTTGTCTCCTGCCTATAAACTCTTTTAAGTCTATCCTGACGGTCTACGCTTGAAGTAGCTGCTGTCCTCCTTGTGGCAGCCTCTGGAATTACAGGCACAGTTCTCAGAAGTAACCTGTTAGGACTAGCAAGGGGGAGCAAATGTTTCTGGTGCCCAGGACTCCTGAAGAAGGCTCTGGGGAATAAAGCAGCGCCCCCCCCCCCAATTTCCAGGACACAGTTCCTCCTCCTGACCCGCCTACCGCACCTTCTTCCCACTGCCCCCAGCCCTTGTCTCTGCTCAATCTTGACTCAGGTCTTTAATTTTGTCTGACTGTCTGCCTTTGCCGTCATTATCCTCGGTCTGCGGTGGAGGGGTGAGTTAACGTGTCAGAAGCGATGTCATTTACAGCCTTCTGTTGCTAAGCAACGGACCCAGGTGAGCCCTTGAACTTCTTTTTCTGCAGTGGAAATGTAGCTGGTAGAGTGATAGGGGTCCTGACCAAGCCATTTCATCACCTGGGACAGACTGCAGGCCTGCTGGTCCCATCCCTCTTGTGGCCCAGACTGGGCTGACCGAGGCCTGTGAGCACCGGTGACCTCTGCGCCTCCTACTTAGCCTGCACTGATCAGGGCCTCTGGGTGCCCAGCACCAGTGTGCATTGAGGGCACAGGGGTGCCAGGCCTGGCTCTGCCCTCTAGGGCCTCCTGGTCTCAGTGTGGACAGAGATGCCCAAGCAGGCCTCTGCCATCAGCATGGGGCCCCTGTTGGGGAGGTTTGACTCCCTCTGCCTGCTGGTGGTACCCCCAGAGAAGGTGAGTGTTGGCTCAGAGTCTCAAGGATGAGCGGGGCTGGCCTGGCAGAGCTGATGGGAAGGGGTCTCCCGGAGATGGCGGGGCTGTGCCAATGTTCTAAGGCTCCTTTCCAGGTGGCATGAGCCCTCTGGGTAGGTAGAATAGAAGGGTGGGGCCCTGGACTCCTGAGTTCACTCTGCCACCGACGCTCCATGCGGTTCCAGATCAGCACTAGCTCATTTCTGCACCTCGGGGTTCTAGCCAGACAGTGAGGTGGGGGTGGGTGGATAGTGTGGGGTGGGATAGGCATCAGATGAGATAGTGTTTCACAAAGGAGGCCCCGGTGCATGCCACTGGGAGTGGGCGTGCTGTTTGGTCATCATGGTTCAGTGTCAAAGTTTTTCCTCGACAAAATAGTCCCCAAGTCACTTGAGAGAAGGTCAGAGAAAACAGGGATAACTGGTACAACGAACAAGTGGTATGGCCCATTTTTTGACTCAAGTTTTTACAGCAAGTCCTTTCCAGGCAAGGCATTAAGTCCACAAACCAGACAGACGGTCCATAAAGGGTGTCAGGGAGTGCCCTAGAGCCCAGGACACCAAGACAGTCTTTGAAGACCCTTTCTGCTGCCTGAGTTCTCTGGGACTTCTTTGGATGCAGCTCCCGGGAGAGAGATGTCCCCATCACTTCACAGACAGGTTACTGAGGCCTGAGGGGCATGCTCAGCAAGCCTGCAGATCTGAGAGCTGGGCTCTGAGCCGGTGCTCATGCCCAGGGACACAGGGAGAGCACTCAGTCCACCCTCACCCTGCCCCAGGGACGACATCTACCACATCATCCATGATGGAGGGGGTGGTGTCAGGGGACCTGGGTTCATTCTTCCCCTCCCCAGGCTTGGGCTTTGCTCAGTGAGATTAGGGAAGGTCAGGATCTTTTCAAGGGGCATGTTCTTTCTTTTTTAAAAAATTTTATTGGGGGCTCTTACAGCTACTACAACGTTCAGTACATCATTTGTATCAAGCACACTTGCACACATGTTTCCACATACATTTCCCAACATATTCCACTTGAGCCATTGGCACAAGCTCCTCTTTAAAAAAAAAACCTCCCCTTTCCCCTCTCTCCCTTTTTTTAATGAATCATTTTATTGGGGGTAAGGGGCATGTTATTAGAGTGATAGCTGAGAGCCCCTGGTGGTGTGGGGAGCTGGGGGTCAGGCTGGAGAAGACAGGCCTCATTACTATGAAAATTACTCTATTCTGCAAAGATGCAAGAGACCCAGAAAGATGCTCCCCAAGGTTGTCTTGATCAAGGCGCCTCCATCGTCTGGTATCTGGTGCTTTGGGGGTTGATCTGTGGGGTCTTCTGAGGACACTGCACCCCCACAGAGTGACTACTGTGCACATTGCCTACAACTGGGGATGTATCAGGGAATGGGGAAAAGTTCACAGGAAAGTCCATCCTCTTTGAACTCCATTTTCCTGTGAACTTTTGTTGCAGTCACTAATCTGATGTCAATTTCAGGATTGGGAGTGTAGGGTTGGAGTCTAGCCTGTCAATCTGGAGATAGCCAATGGGAACTCTGTGTAGGCATGACTTTCTCCTGAGAGTTCTGGGAAATCTGGCCATATTTCCCCCTTGGAGGTGAGAGACTTAGGGCCCAGTCCCTTGGAGATGTTCTCCTGACAAGACACAAGGCTGACTCCGTGAGACATCCTGGAGGAGAAGCCATATGAACTTACCCTGATGGAACCAGATCTATTAAGCCAGAAAAGCCCGTAAAGACTTCTGCCAGCGCTGAGATGCTTGAGAAGCCACAGAGAGGTCCCTGCCAGCACTGAGATGCTTACAATGCCACTGGAGCCAAAGATTTTCTACTCACTGGCCTGTGATTGTCCTGGCATCATTGCATGTGCTTCATGAGTCTGAAGAGGACTTATGGATTGGTATCAGACATATGAGCTAATATTGGACTTGTAGGCTTGGACTGGACTGGGTTGGGATGCTTTCTCAAAGTTCCATCCCTCTTGTCTATAAACCTTTCCCTTATATGTACATGCATGTTTATGAATTTGTTTCTCTAGTCTTCCAAGACTAACACAACTTTCTGAAGCCCCCTCATAGGACTCTAAGTTTTACAACTAGTATGGTTCCTTCAAGACCACCCGTCGGCTCAGAGTTGACCTGCTCCCCTAAAGGTGACAGCCAAGAAAACCCTATGGGGCAGAGCTACTCTGCTGAGTGGGACTGCTGAGAGCCAAAATGCACCGCACAGCACCTAACAGCAGCAGCAACAACAATAGGCTCAGTGCAGAGTCTAACCAATGTATGTAGTGTATAAAAATGAATACTCCTCTCTCTTGGAAAATGAACAGAAATGGTTGTCACGTCAAGCAAACCAGGATGAGCTGACCAGCCTTCTGCCGCCACACACACACACACACACACACACACACACACACACACACATCGTGATGAGAACTTTTTCTTTGTTGCCACCAGGAATCCTCACAACAACCCAGAAAGTAGCCCTTGTGTTGTTATCCGTCTGCTCATTTTCTAGATCCAAAGCAGAGAGGTTCATGGAGGATGGCTTGCCAGGCTCCCAGCTGCCAGGTGGTAAAGCCGGGATTCTGTCCACGTCTGAGGGGGGCAGAAGTGTGCACCTGACACCGGTACATCAGATGGCAGGGCTCAGCGCTGTGCAGGCTCGGGGGAGTTGGGAGAAGGTGAAACAGGATTGGGGCCCAGCTCGCTCTTGGGGTCTCGGGGTCCACAGTGCATTGTCCTGTCCATGAAGGTCAGAGACTGGAACTGTGCTGCCGACCCCACCTCTAACTTGTTGACAAACCTCGAACTTTCTTCTCTGAACCTCAGTGTTTCCTAACTGGAACATGAACTCACCCTGGCTCCCTTTTAAGACTTTAAAATCATAATGGAGCCTAAAAGAACATCTGGTTGAATTTTCTCTCCATTTAACAGATGAGGGAAATTGAGACCCAAGGACAGAAGTGACTAATCCATGCAATTGCACTTGACTGTGGTAATGGAACAGAGCCAACATGGAGAGAGAGAGAGAGAGAGAGAGAGAGAGAGAGAGAGAGAGAGAGAGAGAGAGAAAGAAGAAGAAGAAGAAGAAGAAGAAGAAAAAGAGGAGGAGGAAGAGTTGCAGAGAAGAAAAGTAGAAGCAGCAGCCACTACTGACGTAATTTAGTTTCTGGATCCAGCCACACTTGAAATCCATCCAGATCCTCTCCAGGATGAGCCAACAAATTACTTCTTTTACTGATGGCAGCTTGAGTCATTGTTGTTTTCAGTCACTTACAACCCAGGAAGCCCTAAGTGGTGTGCACCCAGGTCTCTGTACTTCCATTCAGGCATTTAGGCAACAAATTTCATAGACACGCATATAGATATAAGGAAAAGGTTTATATACAAGAGGAACAGGACATTGAACCCAGTCCAGTTTTAAGTCATAAATCCGATATTAACTCATATGCCCGAAATCAGTCTATAAAGTCTCCCTCCGACTCACGAAGTCACAGGTCAGTGGGAGCAGAATCCCGGGGCTGGCAGGGGTTTCCACATGGCTTCTTGCTTCCAGGGCTCAGGATCCATCAACAGCAACTCATTGCTGGCAGAGGTCTCCATGTGGCCTCCCCAACTTCAAAGGTCTGGCTCCATCAGGGCAAAGCCATGTGACTTCTGCTCTGGCTCTTTCAGCTTCTCAGATGCTGCCATCTTGTCTTGTCCGTGATTCATCGTCTCTCAGAAATAACTCCCAACAACCAGGGAGATAGCTTCTCATCTCCACAAGGGAAATATCGTGAGATTTCCCAGACGTACCAGGAGAAAGCCATGCCCACACAGAGGCCTCATTGGCTACTCCTCAATGACTATCTCCAGATTAACAGGCTAAACTCCACCCCTACATTTCAATCATAAAATTAACATAAGCACATGACTGCCACAAGTTGGTCCCTTGGTGGTACAAATATCTTGTACTTGGCTACTAGCTAAAAGGTTGGCAGTTTGAGTCCATCTAGAGCAGTGGTTCTCAACCTTCCTGATGCTGCGATCCCTTAGTACAGTTCTTCATGTGGTGGTGACCCCCAGCCATGAAATTATTTTCATTGCTACAGTTATAACTGTCCTTTTGCTACTGTTATGAATCATCATATAATATCTGATACTCAAGGTATATTTTCATTGCTACAGAACGTAATGAAAGCATAGTGATGAATCACAAAAACAATATGTAATTATATATTGTGAAATTCTTATTTCTAATGACAAATAAATTAAATTTTGTCTTGAAGCATGGTATAGCATGGGTAGCAGTCTTCACGCCAGTATTCATATGTGGGTGTTTCTGCATGTGGGTGGACTTGCCTGGAGAGGGATAGAGGAGCAGTGTCTTGGTTCCTAAGACCACTGGAAATATGTGTTTTCCAATGGTCTTAGACACTCCCTATGAAAGGGTCGTTTGACACCGGCCCCCGCCACGCCCCCCCCCCCCCGAGGGATCACAACCCACAGGTTGAGAACCACTGACTTAGAGGCACTTCAGCAGAAAGCCTTCGTGACCTACCTCGGTCAGATGACATGCATTGCTACAAAGCAAGCACAGTTCTCTCCTGAAACATGTAGGATTGCCAAGACTCGGTGGAACCAGCTTGATGGCAATTGGCTTGGGGCTTGTTGTTTGTTTGTTTAAATATTAAGTAATCCATTTGGCAAATAATTATTAGGGCCCAATAGGTATGTGCTAGAGGCATCGTGTTGATAAAACAATAAGCAAGACATAGTATAGGGGTCTCAAAGGACCTGCAAGCCACTTGGGAAGCCAGATCGAAAAAAAACGAGGTCCGTACCATGAAGTGTTTCCAAGCGGTGCTGGAAGTCTGCAGAGAGTGGGACAGCCTGTCAGAGAAGCACCTGGGGGCAGAGGGCAGGATCTCAAGCAAAGATGAGGAAACAATGGCTGGTCCTTTGGAACTGGATGAAAGCCAAGGGAGCTTGGAAGAGAGGAAAGACTGGAACTGTGGGTGGGGGCCGCAGTCTGTATTCACACAAAGACCTTAGCTTGGGGAGCGCCTGGGGGTTTCCTAGATGAATAAGACAGGGTGCCTGCCTTACAGGGCAGTGGAGCAGTCAGCAATCTGCAGATCCAGTGGGGGGGGGGTGTGTGTGTGTGTGACAGTGGCCAGTGTCAAAGGCTGTCCCTGAGATGTTGCATAGTGGCCAATATGAACCAGGACTGGGGTGCCAGACAAGCTTTCTAAAATGGATGGAAGTGGAGCCTAAAATGGAAGTGGGGTAAGGAGGGCTAGGGGGTGTATTCCAGGTGTGTGTGTGGGGGGTGGGGGGAGTGCATGATCAAGGCCTTGGCCATTAGGGCAGCCAAATAGCCTAGGGCAGAAACGGTGCTAACCCCACTCTCCTGCTTAGCGGCCTTCCCTGGATGTAGATCTGGAGACAAAGCAGGTGAGTGAAAGCAGTTAACCAGGGAGGGTCCCAGTGCAGTGAGAACCCAGGGCACATGAGAGAGGGAAGGAAAGGAGGTTGCCCATATGGACTAAAGAATGGGCAACTGGAGTTTAATCCACTGGGGAGTGTCTTAGATTGATGTGTGTCCCCCAGGGGTTGGGTTGAAGTCCTAACTGCCAGTATTTGTCTGCCCTGGTTTGGAAATAGAGGTCCTTGGAAATGTTACTTGTTAGGTTGACATGAGGCTATATGGGCATAGGGTGGACCTAATTCCTTTCAAGCAGTGACTGATAAAAAGGGAGAAGAGACACAGAGGGGTGAATTCACCTTGCAACAATGCAGCTACAAGTCAAGGCACACCAAGGATGCTGAGAGCTTCCAGCTGCTGGGAGAGAGGCACGGGCCAATTTCTCTCTATTAAAACTGTCTGAAGGACTCAACGCAGTTGACAAGATGCCCTGGTGTGGACTCCCAGCCTCCAGAACCGTGAGAGTCCATTCGTCTGCTCATCAAACTCACCACGTGGTGCGTTTTGTTCTGAGGACCGTTTATGAAATGAGTGCGTGTGGAAGAGGCCTCAGCATGGTCCCTGTGAGGGGTCCAAAAAAGAGCGAAGTCATTACCATGGAGTCATTTCTGACTCGTGGTGACTGGGAATCCCTCCCAACCCATAAGTCCCTGCCCTCGGGGATGAAGGGCTGGCTGCCCATGATGGGTTGCCTCCATAGACACCCATGCCCTGCCCATGCAGGGTAAGCATGCTGCAGTGGGTCGGATAGTGAAGCGGGTGAGGCATGACCAGGATCTGTCGACAGTTAAAGGTGGGTCAGGGCACCAAGAGTATGTGCCTTGGCACTTAGCAGCTGTGAGACGGCAGCCTCTCTGTGCCTGGGTTCTCCTGTGGCCAAGGAAATGGTAGGTAAGATGCTTCAAGGGGCATTATGAGTAGCCATGGGTAGAGATTGACTTGTAAACTCACTTCTGTGACGGTTGGCACATGGGGCGGTTAGCAGTGTGAATCCCCCAGCCACTTGACAGGAGAAAGATGAGATTTTCTACACACATACACACCTATAAAGATTTAAAGCAGAGGTTTTCAAATGATGGCCCACATGTGGCCCTCCAAGGACATTTATCCAGCCTGCCGGGTGTTTTTGCCGCCATCGCTGTCTGACTCATCTCGGGCCCGCAGTGAATTTGTTCATAGTTTTTCATATGTCTTTTTAAAAAACTAAAGTCCGGCCCTCTAACAGTCTGAGGGACAGTGAGCTGGCCCCCTGTTTAAAAAGTTTGAGGACCCCTGATTTATAGTCTCCAGAACTCACAGGGGCAATTCTACTCTGTCCTACAGGATCACCATGGGCCACAATGCACTTGATGGCAGTGAGGTCTGCGTGTTTGTATGTGAGTAGCTCCATATAGCTGGCATGGAAGTGCAGTGGGCAGGGACAGCAAGAGATAAGGAGAAGGGGAACAAGGGGAAGAAGAGTCCTGACTCTAAACAGAGGTG